>JAQHUG010000017.1:7431251-7489013 GCA_028555095.1 Dicrostonyx torquatus | reverse complement strand
TAAGAACATAGGTGGAGCTAGAAAGCATCATTTGAGTGAGGTAACCCAGACAGAAAAATAATTATTACATGTAGTCACTCATAAGTGTTTTTTAAACATAAAGCAAAGAAAACCAGCCTACAAATCACAATCCTAGAGCACTTGGACAACTAAGACACTGAGAGACATAAATAGATCTAATCTACATGAGAAGTAGAAAAAGAGACTTACATAGGTCTAATCTACATGAGAAGTAGAAAAAGAGACTTACATAGGTCTAATCTACATGAGAAGTAGAAAAAGAGACGTAAATAGGTCTAATCTACATGAGAAGTAGAAAAAGAGACTTAAATAGGTCTAATCTACAAGAGAAGTAGAAAAAGACAAGATCTCCTGAGTAAATTGGGAGCATGGGGACTTTAGGGAAGGGTTGATGGGAGGAGAGAGACAGAGAGCAGATTAGAGAAAAATGTAAAACTCAATAAAAATCAATAAGAAAAGATTAAAAACCAAAAAAAAGGTCATAGTTCTAAAAAAATTAAAAGCTTCCAAGATTACTGTGAACACAAAGTGGAAGACAGGTTTTGTTGAGCGAAGTTGTTCACTTACTGGGTTACAGGATTAGTTTGGGGAAAAATGCAAGACCCTGAAATAATGAACTACAAGAAAGAACATTTGGGGGAATACTACAGAGAGACCATTTTGGTAATGGCTAAACTTGTAGTAGATTATCTTGAGTAAAGGTATTGATCTCAGTAGCAAAAACAAACAATCAGGATGGGGGTAAAACCTTCATAATCTGAAGGAGTGCTCCAAATAAAAAGTTACTTCTTATTCATTTGACGTGTGGAAGAGAAGTTAAATGAATGCTGTTTAGTTTAAATACATGAACCAAAGGAACAACTCCTATTATTCCCGGGACAGTAAAGAAACAATGATAAATTTGAAAGGCTAAGTAACTTCAAAGGGTTTAAAAATAAGACCATTATAAAGTAATTAATCAGAACTATTATATAATTTCCACAAAATGGTCAATACTTGTAAAGTTCTGTAAAGTAGGAGTTTTCAAGTATTATCCATAGAACCGTTGTGAACATCTAGTAACATAGGTCATCAGTCCTGGTTCTCAAACAAAAATATATGGGATTTTAAAGAGTTTCAAGTAGCAATTTAAAATCCCAAGGACATTGAGTGACAGCGCAGAGACACAGATCTTCAAATTACAGAATACCTGCTGATTTCATTGACTGTCTTTGCTCCTCTCACTTATGTGAACTCAGGTTTCTTTTTAAGGAAATGAGGATACAACTTCTCAAAGCCAGCTGGGAGGAGATCACTGAGGACATTCTAGTCAATTTTTGCACAAAGTACTCATAAATTGTCACAAAATGATGTTTCATATAGGCTCACAATCTAACTTTAATAATTTTACACAAAAAAATCTGCTAGTCAACCAACTTAACATGAACCAACATTGAGGACAAATTGGAGTATTTGATAACAGTACCATGAAAGCAAGAAAGGCAGTAAAGCTTTGGATTTGAATGTAAGCCCTAATCCTTACTCTGATACCGCAGACAAGTCACAGAATATGTTCATATAGCATATTATCTGTAAATAGGATTAATAGCTCCTCTAAGGCAGAGGAGGTATGAGACTAAATGAGATGACATGGTCCAACTCTCTTGCTCACCTGTGGTCGATGGGAGGATAAAATTGTAACAAAAACAACTAACACTGCTCAGTTTTACATCTATTTTCCAAATATGAGTTACTCAAAGGTTCAACATCATTAGATTTGCTTTGTTAGTTAAATATTCAGTGGCAGTCTCCTACCATTTTCTGTGCATTTTTAATTGAATTTAATTTTTTTTTTGTAAAGTACATTAAGATTTAAGCCAGTCTTAATCCTCTCATGAGGATAATACCACAGAGCTATGTCTGGCTAATCCCAAGCCCTGACTGGAAAAGGTAGATCTGAAAAATATCTTTCTGATTTATTCCCATGGCACCAAATCTGTGTGTAACATAACAACCACACCACTAAATCTGACAGCATTTTCAACGGTCACTTGCAATGTTTCAGCTTCTTCATGAATCAGTCTTTCTGCATTCACAGTTTGTGGAATTTCACCATCAAACTTAAAAAAACTAACTGAATAAACAATCAAATCTCGGTGTGTATTTTATTTTGAAACGACTATTTGCATAATACTATTTTTAGATGGAAATTGAATCCCTGGCTGCACATAAACAGATCTTTTCATGGGGCCCACTGAAACTCAGCAGCCTTTAACATCAAACCATGCACCCTTTATGTTTATGAATGCCTCTTTGTGGAGGTCAGTTCCCATCCTAATGTCTAGTAACTTTAAAACCAGTCCTACTCGGCTTTATTTCACTAATTGACTACTGATCTCTTGTGAAATTAATCCACAACACAGTAATTGCTGACAGAATTTTGAACTTGTGAGGCTGACTGTCTGGTGGGATCAGGAGGGCGATGAACAATCACATGGAAGGGCGTGTTGCTCTCTGCTTCAACCAAGGGCATGCAAAGGACTCTTCCCATCCGATCTTGGAGACCGTGGTATATGTAACCTAAGAAACAATGCACACACCAGTGCTTTTGAAAACTCTAGACCATGTCTGCCCCTACATTAGGCATCAGGTAGCTATGGTAGTCTCTGTCCTCATGGAGTTTACATTCTGGTTGGGGAGACTGAACGAAAAAAATAGGTGTATGAGACTAATGGGCTAAGAATGTCATCATGCCAAAAGTAGTGTGAGCTATGGTGTCCAATCTCAAGGATTAAAGTTTGAGGAAACTTCTGGAACAGAAGTCATGTCACAGTTAGCACGTGAAGACTCAGAAGTTTTGACATCAAAAAATGTAAGGGTAGGCAGGAAGAACTTCATGTCCAAATAATTAGAATAAATGTAATTCCTTTATTAGAGACCTATAAGCACATCATTGTGGTTGAATAGGAGAAGCAAAAGATGATGTGCCAAGGTTAAACCAGAATAATGGGAAGGGCCTTCATAGGCGGTGTCAAACAGCCCAGCATTGTTTTAGAGAGGAGACAATAAAATAGCATTAATCACAGTGAATAAGATTAAAAAACAGCGAAGAAAAAAATGAAATATGTATGAGTTGCTATAGCAATTTAAGAAAAATACGTTTTTTTCATAAATAGATAAAATGTCTGGATTTGAAGCACAATGAGAATTTATAATAGACAGGGTTTGATGACTAAGTAATTAAAATACATAAGGGCACTGAGTATTTAGCTGCCTGAGTCAAATCTACAGTGCCATTGGGAGGACTTTTGATACTTCTGTCTTCTTTTCTTGTTATATTAGCCTAGGTGGATATGGTGGATAAAGTCATGAATATTATAAATTTGTAAGACAGAAATAAGAAGTGGATGGTTCTAAAGTTGGGGATAAAGAAAGAAGGAAGGAAGAAAGAACTAGACTGTAGATGTTCCTAACTTAAATATGTCTTGGTATCTGGATCTCATTTGGGGCTATCATGTCGAAAAACCCTATGATATTAAATCAGGTCTATCCACATGGAGTGTAGGATGGGAGTTTCCCAAATTCCACCTAAAGTGTTTAGTTTAGACACTAGGCAACTTTATAGGTCCAGGGACTTCCAATGTTATAATTGATCTTAAAACCCATCTAGGGCAGTAGGCTGCAGTCTTTTAAGTTATGTTTTCTGTTGAACCAATTAATACATGAATGCCAAGATTGAAAAAGAATGAAAACAGAGCTGTCAGCTTTGAAGAACACTTGAGGACCTAGCTTGTTAGAGAACAGAACTCTGTTCTCTGGTCTAAATTCTTTTCTGTTGTGATTAAAAATACCATGGCAAACAGCGACATAAGGGAGAAAGCCTACAGCTTGAGGTAGTAGTGCTTCCTTATCGAGAAATCAAGGCAAGGAACTTCCTGCAGCTAGACCCATCCTACCCATGGTTGAGACCAGATTACATGAAGATGTCCATGCTCACTTTTTTGGTTGCTTGGGAAGAACTCTTCTTCTACTTTCATAGACATGATCCCAGGCCAAAAGTGATGGGAAGAAGCCCCTCCCTGATGCTCTCTCCTGAGGTGATACTACATTGTATCAAGTTAAAAGTAACCATTTTGTCTACCAAGGGATCTGAATTCATACTTCTGGGGGCTAATCGTCACATTTAACATGTGAAATAAGAGGCATGTGGGAGGGATTTCTTAGGTGTCATTCACCAATAAAAGAGTTTATTATTTAATTTTCTGTAGCAGCATCAGACAGGTTAAGAATAGAGACATTCCAAGATGAGATAGAAACCCTCAGATTGGAAAGAACAGATTTTTCTTTCTAGGTGTTGATCTTGCAGCCTGGACAAATCAAAGACTGTTGGTAGTAAGCCACGGTAACAGACACACATTTTGATGACACGGCATTTCAGAGAGTGGCATTAGTCACATAATGTACTCATCTGCTCATTTGTCATATATTGTTTGTTATTCTTGGGCTACCAGGACTTATAAATGCTTCTTGGAAACAATCTCACTAACGTGTTCAAAGGATTGAAGGAGCCGAAAGCAAAGGGCTCCGGGGGCCTGGCTCTCATGCTGGGGAGGCGAATTTGAAAAGGTAGTGCTGCTCCTGGCTTCACAATCTCTGCCAGCTGGTTTCGAGCACTGTCTCCTGAAGCTTTGGATCAATGGGTAAAGTGAAATCCTTCTGCAAGTGAAGCAGTAGGGTGCTAAAATGCTCATGATGAAAGGAAATAGGACAGAGGCTACGAGTGGAAATAGGAAGGGGGGAGTATTACCAAGTGGCTTGGCAGTAATTTATTGTGAATAGGAAAGCAAATTGTTAGCAATCATAAAAGCTCTTAGGATAGGGTAAAGTAGAGAGGGAAAATCATTAGAAGCATTCGCAAACAAAGTTTATGCACTTTCTTCTCCAACACCTCATATATTTTATTTATTTTTGCACATTTTGAAAGAGCCATCATTACTCGGGAACAGTACAATGTGAAGACTGACTTCTTAGGTAAATAGCATTATTTCTTGAGGTGAATGCATGGCCAGTAGCTTATCTTATGCAACTCTTCTAGATGACTGGATTCCACTCTCTGCTAGTTATTTTTGAATATCTTCTATATTTTTGTTTCTCAAAGTCTATCTCAGAACAGTTGTAGTGTTCTCCCAAAAGAATTGCTGAAAAGAGTCACTACATAAAAACCTGTAATGTTTTATAAGAGTTGGTCATTAGTTTTTATCTTTGTGTGAACAATAATAAGTCATGACACTAGTCAATGTCCACAAAGTGCTTGTGGTGAGTCTGACACTTTCTGTGTATTTTAGTGGGACATATTCATGGAAAATTATGAGGTTGAGTTTTTATGAACTGTGTTTTACAGGTGAGGAAATACAACAGTAAAACCTGGGCCTGGAAAAGTTCATCACCATCCTTTACTAGTTAGAATATGAATTTTGAAATCCTCTTTCAAGGTTTTGCACACAGTCCACATCGTCATAAAGAGCAACTATGAAAATGGATGTACTTTGCAAAAAAAAGGCTAAAAAGAACAGAGAAGAATTAAGACAAGCCAGAAAGATTCACCTCAGCCCAACAAGTCACACCTTCTTAAGCCATAACACGTTTTTCACTGTATTTCACTTTGGTGCTATTAGTTTTCTTGGTGACTGGTACCTATAAATGTTTTATACAGTCCCCTCTCTTCCTGCTACTAGGATGATGCAGAGTAGATATGGTAATGGAACTTTATGGTCTTCTGATTTTTCCTTTTGGATTAGTTGACAGTTCAATGAAAGACAGCTTTTGTTAGACTTAGCATATTTTACATCTATAGGTTCATAATGTATTGTCTTTGTTCAGGTGAAGAATTATACTGCTAATAGGCTTATTAATAATACAGCTAGATTAAAATATTTCATTGTGTTATTGCCAAGCACAAAAAGGCAATTCTTAAGTTACTTCTTTATTGTCAACATATTTGCCTCTCTATATTGTTATTCTTAGCTATTACTGGTAGCACATGAATATTGAGAAGATAATCACTTTCCTTGTGAAATTAAGCTCTTCTAAGAGGTATCCCTTGATTCTCATGATGTAAGTGCCAATGTGTGCCCATAGCACTACTTATTATATATTAATGAGACCACTTAGAGACCTACAACATTCTGATTTTTATTAATACTAATAGTGGACTGTCCAAATGGATGGTAGTTGGGAGGAGGCAATATGATGGCATACCAAATTGCTGCTGGACGATTCCTTCCCTACAGCAAGTCTGAATGCCTTCCTGTATACATCCCTGTATTCCATTTCCCTGAAAGCCATTTCCATTTACGTAAGCACTCAAACTAGGCATCTACAAATGAACTTTTAATACTGATGATAAGAGAAAAGATGCCCAGTAGGGGAAAGAAGAGAAAGGGGCTTGAGTCTCTACTGAACTCTATCATGACACTATTCCACAATCTTTAAAAAAAAAATGACAATCCCTAAAGTTCAGGTAGAATGTTATCCTACCAGATTTAAGCCAATACAATGTACATTTCCCTCCAAATCAAGAAATTCTAAACTCCACATATAGTAACTTCTGATGGTCCTAGGACCTATTTTTCTCCTGTGTTTCCATGTATTCCAATTATCCCTCATTTACATCTTGGTTATTGTTATTATAAATATGGCATTTGTATTATACAGTATGTTTGTGTGACTGTGTGTGTGTGTATTAGACTCGAGAACTCAGGGGACAATGTTTTAGCCATACATGAATCCCAAGTATATAGTGGAGTTCCTGGTATTTATTAGTACAAGAAGTATAAAATAAACTATCAAAAAATAAATGGATGATTCATGTAAGAGGAAACAGTATGAGATTTTATTTGCAGGTCTCATACAACCTTGAAGAAATCAGCTCAGTTCTCACCACTTAAGTTTCCTCTTGCATTAAAGTAATAAGAAAATGAAAGAAGTCATTTTAGCCCACACCTGTTGAGGAGATGCTACTGTGAGCAACATGTTAGGATATTCTTATAGAAACTGTGTACATCTTGTGATGGGTCCACTCCAGTTAGTAACGATTAACATATTATGACTCTCAAGAAAGAGGAAGGTGTGGTGGACAGTTAGCTACCCCCAGGGATGTTTATTTGAATGTGTACTTCTGGAAACAATGACTTGAGTAACAATCAACAATTTAAGACAGGCTTTAGCAATCTAATCAGAAAGAAAAAGGATCTTGATTTCTCCCTTTGGGATATGACATTTTACAAATTAATTTAGAATCCTTTAAAACCAACAGAGCTAAGAGGAAATTGAGAACACTTGTACTAATCACTTCGAACTTCAATATAGAAGGTCACACATCAAAAGGGTTACTACAATGGAAAAATTCAATTACTGGGGACTCCTAACGGGCTTTTCTTAAAATAGCGCAGGACGGCAAAGTCTTCAGTTCTAATGAAAGAAGTCATATTTCCACAAATACTGGATTTGATAGGAAGGACCATACTTTCTAAGCATAAAATCCCCAAATCTACAGATTTCCCAAGATCAAAGTTCTAATACTTAACCACTTTGGAAAGAGGTTTAAATTCTTAGATACTACCATGATTACTCATTCACGTTTTCTTTGACTATCACATATTTTTAATGAGTTATGATAAAGCTAAAAGAATTTTGCTTAAAAGTCACTATTATTAACTTTATTTTCCTTTTTTCAATTGATAGGATAAAAATCATTGAATTATATTCCATACTTGAATAACTGTAGTTAATAATAATGTACTGAATATTTCAATACAACTGGAAGACCATAGTTTGAACTTAACAACACTGAGATATTTAAATAGGGTGAACCCAGTCCCTCGTGTCAGTTGTATCACAAAGGTTTATATGAGGCTGGAGTAGCTTGTTTGGAGATCCTCTTTCTGGAAATGAAATCACAACCATGCTCTCTCAAAAGAACAACTGAACGCATTCCCCATGTTTCATTTAAACCTGCTTATACAGAAGGTTCCTAGCTAGGGCTTGGATCATGACTTTCATAGTTAAACGTATGAGCATTTAACTGCTTTGATGTGCCCAGGCATTCTTTTGTCTTTAATACGCTGAGCTAACAGGAACAGTTAGTGATTCTGATACATAGATTCAGATGCGGTGTGTGTGTGTGTGTGTGTGTGTGTGTGTGTGTGTGTGTGAGTGTGTAGGGGGGTGTTTATTATAGACAATCTAAGGCATTCTAATTGAACGTTTTCACTATGTAGATGAAAATAATGAATATGAAAGAGAAAATTTTCCCCCCTATTGTGGTTTCTGGCCTGTAGCAAGGCTGCCTACAATCAGTTTTGAAGTATACAGCTGCTCAGGTTAGAAAGTCCCCTACCTGAACACCAATATTCAACACATACTTTAGTCAGCGCATACTAAGTGTTATTGATCCCAACCAATATCATAGAAAAGAACTCCTATGTAGGTGTTTCTCTTTTTAACTTTTTTGGGGCCTGCCACCCAGCTCCCAAATAAATATACAGAGAATTCTCCTTACTTATGAATACTCGGTCTTAGCTTGGCTTGCTTTTAGGAAACTTTTCTAACTTAAAAACCCTTCTCCTTAACAATGTTTTGCCTCTGGGCTTCTTACCTACCTTTATTTTATCTATCTTTCCTTCCTGCTTATTCCATGCTTGCTGTGTGGCTTGGTGGCTGGCCCTTGGTATCCTTCTCTCCTTTTCCTTGTTAATCCCCTTCCCTTCTTTTTTTTGAGCCAGGATTTCTCCTATCTATCTATTTATTTATTTACTTATGCTATTTATTCTCTCTGCCTGGCTAGCTATTTCTCATTCAGCTCCTTATTAGACCAATCCTGTGTTTTATGTAGGTAAAGACACACAGTTTTACAGAGTTAAACAAATGCAACATAAAAGAATGCAGCATAGCTTTGCATCATCAAATATTTCACAGAATAAATTAATTTAATACACCTTAAACTAATATTCTACAACATGTCTATAATGCAAGAAACCTGAACTGTGGGAGCTCAGTCTATTGAGGTAAAAGAAGGCATGGTTACCTCAAAACAAAATAAAAAAAGCTTGTACTTTTAATTATGAAAGTCATAATCCAAATATCAGCTAGGTGTCTTCTGTATAAGCTAGCTATAAATGAAATATGGGAACTGAACACAATTATTCTTATGAGAAGAGAGCATGACTGTGATTTTCACTTCCAGATAAGAGGAGCTCCAAGTAACTTATTCCAACCCAGAGAGACAAACTGTATACGGTGACAACAGGATTCACATTCTGTTGTATGTAATACCTTTATTATCTACCTTTTCTGTAAGCTACTGTGGGGAATGCTGGCATTGCTAGCCCTCTGTGTTTTACACCTGTCATTTATGTGCTAGGTACAGACAGGTCTGTAATTCTAGAGATCTTCTTCTAACAAACAGTGCTGCTGTACCAACTAAATAAAAATAAAGTAACCTGGAGAAATAGTGGTCACAATTAATGACACACAGCCAACCTTACCATCTTCCTCTGTGTCTCTAATTGATCTTATTTGAAATTAGAGTCTTATTGATGATGAAATTAAGATATGGTCACAACCCTGCTCACTTTCTGATCTCAGATTTCAAACTTGGAAGCATAAGGCAACACATTTCCCTGCTTAAGAACCTCATCTTCACAATCTCACTTGGACAATCATAGCAGATAATGCCCAAGGGAACTTTGATTACATCTAAAAGTTATCTAATTCTACTGAGCTCAAAGTGGCTGAATTCTTTATCAAATGGTGTAACTACAATAGTCAGTCCATCATCCACAGTTTTAAAACAAAATAGCTATTATTCATCAAATACATTATATAAGTGGCCACCAAATGCTCATAGCGATCCTGTTGATCAAGTATTATTATTTGTGGAGAGAAGATGATGTCGTAAGTGAATGCATGTTGTTGAGAGGACCATTGCCATGTCAAGGACATCAATCCATCAAACTCATGGGAAAGGTAAGGCTTTCCCTTGTTCCAGGTATAGATTTTGATAAGACTTGATACTTAGCTGAAAACAATGCATACAAACAGCGCCAACTGCAGCTTTCTCAGCTAACCTGCCTCCTCATCCATGTTGGATGTATTAAAGACACAGAGGATCCTGGCATCTGATATGTCTCCAGTTTTATGTTACTTATTTCTGTAGTTTCTTAATCTCCCATATCACCCAGTGACGTTTTTCAAGACCCAGCCACAGTATTTATTAACAGTCACATTTTACAGAAATGAAAGATGAGGCTTAGGAATATCAAACAGTCTGTATCAGGTCACATGAATAATATGGGTATATCTCCCCAGCTGAGTGATGTTGAGCTGTGTTCCCACACACGCGGTGACACTGCTGCAGTGTAAGCTGAATGCAGTCTTTTTATGTTAACATATGCTTGTACCTGAATCCTAGCAACACTTAAGCAAAATACAGTAGCTGTGACTTTCTATTGTAAAAGCACCATTCCATTTTCTAGTAAGTAGTTCCTTATTTTCTTCTATCCTTCCTTCCTTTCTTCTTCCCTAGTTTCCAGTGGAAACTGGTTGCCAAAATATATAGTAAAATTTTAAATTAGCCATAAAATACACTGTAAGTCTATATTTCAAACTACTCATTCACATACTTATTGCAGACTCTCTGCCAAGTAAAATATTAGCAACAAAAATGACAATGATGATTGAATTTCAGCCACTATTTTTAAGGGAACTACAAGGTGACTTTAGCTTCTCCAAAAAGGCTTTGGAGATACACTGTGTGGTTTACCTAACACTGTGTGGTTTCGAAAAGCTGTTTCTAAACTTTCTGTTAGAGCAGAGAACGTACATTCTTTAGATTAGATTCTATACCATATGGTCTTTAGATAAGCTAACTGGACCAGTTAGTTTCAACCCCCTAAATAATATCAGACAAATTGTTTTAAGATATAAATTCAACTTTTCCTAGTCAATATTCTGCCCTACATTCTTGATTTCCAGTTGGAGCATTATTGTGTTTGGGATGACAGTGACGAACCTGCAACTTCAATATCCCAGACTTACTTGCAAACCAAAATATTTACCTTTGACCAATGAAATACAAACAGAAGCCTTCTTGAGTACTAGAAATGTTTGCTAGGTTACTCATTACCTTGTTTTAATACAGGTGCTTAGCTTTGCTCACTCATTATTTCTTTTGAGTGGTGCCTGAAGCACAGAAATGAGGTTGGAGGTGCGGTAACTAGGCTGAGACTATAGGTGATGAATGGGAAGAAAGCTGTATGCTAAGTATGGCAGTGGGTAATGACTCAACTTAATCAGGACTCTAGTATTGTTTATTGAATGAGAGCGGGGGGGGGGGAGGGTGGAATCTCAATTGATCAGCCACCAAAGTAAGAGTTCTCTGTTCATTCAGCCTAATCTAATCTCTGAGTGATAAATGATAGGAAATCAGCAATGGCCCCAGAGAATAGCTGCCCAGAAAAAGGAACATTTCAGGATCTTCTGATGAAATGGCTGGATTTCCAGCTCATCAGTTAGAGTGAATGTCACTAACAAACAAGCTCCGCTCAGTCACAGCTGATGCAATCAGCATACTATTATCTCACCCTAAAATATTCATAGACAACCAGGATGGAAAAGCAGAGGCCAAAACAAGAAATAAAAGGAACTCAGAAGGAAAAAGTCAGTGCAGGGAGCAAAGAAAATAACTTTGATATACTTGATCATAGTTATCTAAGAAGAAGGTTTTTTTTTAAGGCCACAAAAATGGAAGGAGAACAAGGATCTTTTGTAAAAGTGGGGAATGATAATAATGATAATGATAATAATAACCATGAGAAATGGAAAATATTGTATATAGGCAAAAGAGTGAATTCATTGAGGGATAATCAGAATAAACACAGACGAATCTCACATAGAGATAGATAAAAATATTGCTAGGGAGGAAACCATAATTATAAAGACTAAACCATCAATTCAGGAAAGCCAATATCTGATTAAGAGAGTACAGAAAGGAAAAGCTGAACCAATGGACTGAAGAACGCTTCAAAGAACTAACGCAAAAGGAGTCCACAGAATTGAAGTTTCAGAGTATCAGATC
This sequence comes from Dicrostonyx torquatus, assembly GCA_028555095.1. NCBI lineage: Eukaryota > Metazoa > Chordata > Mammalia > Rodentia > Cricetidae > Dicrostonyx > Dicrostonyx torquatus. The sequence goes on along the minus strand of JAQHUG010000017.1, from coordinate 7,476,877 downwards.
GAAAGAGTCCTCCAAAGGCATAAAACCATGAAAGGCCAGAAACCCACAGTAGCTCATATACTTTGGAATTTCAGAATATTAGGATAGAGATAAAATGCTAAACGGCTTCCAGAGAGAAAAGGGAAGCAGATCAGATGAAAAGGATGACACTGGGCTTTTAAACAAGGCAATGCTATACTGAAAAGGGAAGCCTGTGGAATTGAAAAGGAAACTCTGCTCTAATCTTGAGACTATGAGCTTAGGTCACCTGTGATAGAAAAAATTAAAAGCAGAAATGGAGAATAAGAAATTTTGCAAAAATCGGTCTCTTTCTTCTGAAGTAATGGCAGATAATCTCTGTGAACTGGCAGGCATAGCAAATCAGAATGGGGACCCAACCTGAGAGAGACAAAGGAGATATCAGGAAATGAGCAAAGGCATTTCCGTGACTTAGGAGTCTCAGGAGGGTGAACACTTGCAAAGGCAAACAGAAGAGGAAAACCACAAATTTTCCTAAGAGTGAATTTAAAAGGTATTGAAATGTGCATGTCCGAACTGAAAGGCCACAACAGTTTGAGACTGAGAATTGGAAACCATATGTGTATAGACTAGTTCACGAAGGAGAAAAAGAAATGCATTCATTTTCTGAAACAGGGAAACAAATGCAGTTATCGCTTTATGTCTAGAAAAACATCGAACAAATCACACAGTGAAAGGAAGCCTTCAGTCTGCTGTGACTACATGAAGCTGGGTTAGGTGAAGAGGAAGGACTGATGTTACAGCGTACCCTCACCTTCTCCCCACAGGCCATATCTGGAAGACAGTAGGGGACATCAAAGAGTTTTCAAAAGAAGCAGAATGATGAGCAGATACAGATTTTCTGTGCAAGCCTCCAGCAGAAGAAGCAGTAGAAAACTTCAAGGATTCTGCCTCTGGGAACAGAACTTGAATGTGGGGAGAGCTGCTCATAAAGTGCATTATTTTTAATCTTTGTGAGTTTTCTTATTGTAGGAATGACCTTGAAATTCAATGTTCATGTACTTCTTTAATGAATAGAAGCATTTGTTAAAATTATTTTACTTTTGACTTGTTGAAAATTGATTATTTTGGTTTGGAATTATAGTTTGTCAGAAAATTTAAAATAGCAAATGTATTTTCTAGTATTCCTAGGGTTTGTTGATTTCTCTGAGACAAGATTTCACTGTGTAGCTGTGGTTGGCTTGAAACTTGGAATGTTAAAGTAATTGGCCGAGAATGTGTAACAATTTTTTTTATTTCTGCCTCACAGTTGCTGGGATTGTAGGCTGGCAGCATGATGATTGTCAATATTCCTAGTTTTTTTGGCAATCTAAATACATAGGAAATCCATTTTATTTCCTATGTATTGATGGTATTTCGAGTTGGGTTTTTATTATAACCACGGTTTTATTTAGCCACTCGCTTGTTCTTTTATTTTTCTTTAAAACATTTAAATTTTTAAAAAAATATTTTATGTGTACTTATTCATTTCGTTTTATACATATAAGTAGTCTAAAGTTTTCTAAGAAATCCCTCGAAAAGACTCTTTTTTCCAGCATCCACAGAGCTCAAGTCTTTGAAAATCAAACCAAAGTCGACCTTTTAAGGTTGCCTGAATGACAGCGAAAACTCAAGTCCCAGCCTCAGCCAGCATCAGAGGTTTAAATGAGGGCAGCAATTGGCAAAGAATGGGATCCTGCAACTTGAGATGGGGATATGGAGAAAGACAACACTGAGGCAGAGAACTTTGAATCCTCAGATTCTCAGGGTTTATCTCATTTGAGGAAGTAGTCTCCGCACCATCAGCAGACATACTCCCATCCTCCACCCTGAAATATTGAATACTGCCTTTTCTGCCTTTGACTGAAGAAATTAATTCTGCATTTCCCATTGTGTGCCAAACCAGCAGTGACTTTCTCTGAAGGAGTTGTCATGCAAGACAATGTTGATGCTCTCAGGGCCCTTCAATAGTTGCCTTTACTTATATAAGGAGACTTAAGGCTAAGCAAGCTCCTACTGGGAAGATAAGAAGTGCAGTTAACAAGGATGTGTACCACACTACTAAAGAGCTTTATGATTTTGTTAATCCTTTCAAACAGAAGTGTTGGGAGTGTATGTAGGAAAGGACTTTAAAGGTGTGGAATAGAAGGATGATAACAATCTAAGACTCTAAGCAATAGTGGAGAGGGTGCCTGAAGTGGCCTTCCTCTGTAACCAGAATGATGACAGCCTTAATTGTCATCATAGACCCTTCATCTAGTAAATGTTGGAAGCAGATGCAGAGATCTCCCTCTAAGCACTGGGCAGAACTCACAGAGTCCACTTGAAGAGAGGAAGGAGCACTAATATGAGCAAAGGGGTCAAGACCATGAAGGGGGACACCCACAGAAACAGCTGGCCAGAGCTAGTGTGAGTTCACTGACTCCATACTGATAGCTGGTGAAACTGCATAGGACAAAAATAGGACCTCTGAATGTAGGTGGCAGTTGTGTGACTTTAGCTGTCTGTGGGACCACTGGCAGTGGGAGCAGAATTTATCCCTAGTGTATGAACTGACCTTTTGGAGCCCGTTCCTATGGAAGAATACCTTGCTCAGCCTAGACACAGGGCAAAAGGTCTTGGTCCTGTCTCAATGTGATGTGACGGACTTTGTTAACTCCCCATGGGAGGCCATACCCTCTCTGAGGAATGGTAAGGGAGTGGGGTGGTGGGAAGGTGGTGGGAGTGGGAGAAGGTGAGGGAGGGGAAACTGGAATGGGTATATTAAATTAAAAAGATTGTTTTAAAAAATTAAAAATTAAAAACTGTTGAATAGTAGTGAAAAGAACATAAAACTCAATTATGGTAAGATTGATATGGGCCCACAGATTTGATATCCTGATTTAATATGGAAGCTTATAAAGCTGAAAACGTGTCAAAAGTTTGAATTGTGTGCTGAAGTAGTTGTCAAAAGATGGCCTACTGGAAAAGGAGTTGGAGATGCCTGATATCCTTTGGCTTAGAGTTAATGAAGGGATTTTAAGGCTCAGTGAAATTGCAAGGCTGAAGTGGGTAAGCTGTGTAAAACCTAATCCTCCACAATGAGAAGGCCCAGAAGAAATGCCCTTCACTAATTCTGCAAGACACAAAATGGGGAGAGGGGCACCTGCATATTTAAAGATATTTATTGTTGCCCTTTCTTGGGAAAGATCTGAGGATTGGAGATGCTACTGTTCAGTGGGATGAAGTAAATGCACTGGTTTTAATTAGGCACCAATAAAGCAGGGACCAGCTATCAGCAGTGAATGGACAACGGCAAGGTTGGTAACAGTTATCATAATGGGAATCCTAGATAAAGCAATGCCCATTTTGGTTTGACGTGTAATGACCAGCACAGTCCAAGTAAATTTCATGGTGGTATGACTCTTTAGGACCTTTGGTATAGGCTAATCAATCCTGGTTTTTCCAGGCATGAAATAGGTAAAAAGCCTACTTCCATATTTTATTAATATACATAAGTAGAAAAATTCTCATGCAAATGACAAAAAAAATTCCCTTGTTTTTTTTTTTTTTGCAAAAGGGAATGTCAATTTCTGAAGAAATTTCCAGAGTTGGGCCAGTTTACAGATCCAGAATCCATTAAATGAAGGATTGGCCCGGTTCTCCTGGGGAATAACCTTGACAAAATACCTAAGAGATTTACTTTTAACCTTCTCCAGAGAGACCTATGGCCTTTTCCAAGGGGAATTGTACACTGGGAAAAGTAAACAATAAGACTTTCTGTGGTCCATTGTATACTGGTTCTGAATTGACACTGACTCCAGCAGACTCTAAGAAATATTGAGGCCTTTGAGTGAAAGTAGGGAATTATGGAGTTCTGGTGATTAATGGAGTTTTGGTTGAAATCAGATTCACACTAGGTACAGTATGTCCCCGAAATCATTTTGTGGTTATTTCCCCAGTTTCAGAATGTATAATTGGGATAGATATATTTAGAATTTGGTACAATTCACATATTGGTTCCCTGATCTGAAGTGAGCACTATTATGGTTGGAAAGACCAAATAAAAGCCTTTAGAGTTGTCTCTGCCAGGGAAAAAAAAATGAATCAAAGAACAGTTTGGCATATCTACAGGAATTGCAGAAATGAGTGCTACCATCAAAGACTTGAAAGATGCAGAGCTGGTGGTTCCCACAACATCTCCATTTGATTGTTCTATCTAGCCAGAGCAGAAGACAAATGGATCATGGTGATTGACAACTGACTATTAAAAAGTCAATCAAGTAGAAACTAAATGCAGCTGTTGTAACAGATGTTGTATCCTTAGTTGAGCAGATTAACACATCTCCTATCACATGGTATACAGCTATGAATTTAGCAAATGTTTTTCTCAGTGTCTTTTCTTAAGGACCACCAAAACAATATTCTTTCAGTTGGCAAGGCCAGCAGTATACTTTTATTGTTTCTCTCAAAGATATATTAACTATCTATCCCTCTGTCATAACCTAATTTGAAGGGATACTGATTGTCGGTCTCTTCCACAAAATATCACATTGGATCACTATATTGACAAGATTGTGCTCATTTGACCACGTGATCAGGAGGTAGCAACCACTTTGGACTTGTCAGTAGCATGTATACAAATTAAAGGGTGGGGAATAAACCCAACCAAAATTCAAGGGCATTCTACCTTAGTGAAATTCTTACAGTCCAATGGTGTGGAACATTCAGAGATATCCCTTCTAAGGTAAAGGATAAGTTTGGCCCCTCTTACCAAAGAAAGAAGCATGTCATCCTGTGTACCTATCTGAATTCTGCATACAGTGATTCCTCACTTGGATGTGTTTCTCAAGCCTACCCATACATCAAAATGCTCAGAAATCTGCTGGATTTAATTGGGGTCTGAAGAAGACCATGATTCTGGTCATGGATTTGCCATTCCTACATGTAATGCTTCCTCAAAAGTTACCATATATGAACTTGCAGAATACCTTATCCACCATCATGGTATTCCACAAAATATTGCTTTGGACCAAGGAACTCATGTCAAAGCTAGTGAAGTGCAACATTTCTATTCAATGACTAATGGTCATTGAATCCATTTCCCACAATCCTAAAGCAGCTGAGGTGGCAGAAAGATGAAACAGCTTTTTGAAGACACAATTACAGTGCCAATCATGTGGTAGCAGTCTAGAGGGTTGTGGCAGGGATCCCTAGAAGGTAGTATATGCTTTGATTCAGTATATATTATATAATACAGTTTCTCCTATAGGCCGGATCCATGGGTCCAGGAATCAATGGGTGGAAAGGGGAAGAGTTATATCCACTATCATTCCTATTGGCCTACCAGGAAATTTTTTCCTTAAGTTCTTCTGACCTAAAAGTTTTTGTTCTAAAGGTGGGGAGCCCTTCTGCCAGGAGCCACAACACACAATCTATTGAACTTCTCTCTGACCACTTTTGACTTCTGATTCCCTTTACCTAACTGCCTAAGAATGGAGAGAGAGAGAGAGAGAGAGAGAGAGAGAGTTCTATTAGTTCTTAACCTCTAGAGACTAAAACAACAGAATTACTTTAATTTTGATTCAAAAATACAAGTATGAGCCTACAATTAAAGGAGATAAACAATCGCAACATATCAAAGGCTTGATTCAAGTATGAACCTATAATATATGGAGATAAAAGTTGTAACATATCAAAGGCTGAAACAAAAAGGGGCTATTTCCTTTCTATGACTGAATAAGTAAACTAGACTAGAAATGCCTCATAGTAATACAGCCTCAGTGATATTATCTCTATACCAGCTTAAAGCACCCTTATACTTACCTCATGTTTTAGGAACAATAATTTATTAAAATGGATTTTAATTTTCTTATTTAATCACAGCTCATTCTTATATATGGAAATCATATAAACACACACAAAAGCTATTATTTAAAATTATGATATTTATTTTAATAATTCCTGATGCAAAATGAAATTTTTCCCATTACATTGGAAATTTTGGTCAAGAAAGACATAAATGACTTATAAAGCCAATGCCTTCAGGATAAAATTCCTGGAAACATTCAAGATACAAGGAACATTCCTTAACATAATAAAGATAGCAAACCCATAACTAACACCAACTTAAATAGAGAGAAACGCCAAGCAACACCACTAAAGTAAGGAACAAGAGAGGGTTTTTATTCACCCCATACCTACTCATAATAGTTCTTGAAGTCTTAGCTAGAGCAACAAAATAACTAAGGATATCAAGGGGATTCAAATTGTAAAGTAAGAAATTAAAGTATCTTTACTTGCAGATGATATGATACAATACATAAGAAACCCCTGGACAACTCCTATAAATAATAAACACTTTCAGAAAAGTAGTTGGATACATAATTAACGCCACCACGTCACTAGTATTCTTATGTACAAAAGGCAAACTGACAAAAAGAAGTAAGGGCAACAATGCCTTCACAATAGTCCTAAATAGTATAAAATATGTAGGGGTAATTGTAATCAAGCAAATAAAAGACTGTATGATGAAAATTTACACTGAAGTAGTAAATTGAAGATGTCAGAAAATAAAAAGACCCTCCATGCTCTTGTATTAGTAGGATTAATATACTAAATATGGCCATCCTCCCAAAAGTAGTCTACAGTTTCAATGCAATCCCCATCAAGATTTCAACACAATTCTTCACATCTTAAAGGAACAATATTAAACTTTATATGGAAACACACATACACACAAAACCAACAGCACACAAACAAAACAAAACACGATAAGTAGTAATTATGAATGATAAAAGAACTACTGGAGATATCACAATCTCCAATCTTATACTGTATGATAGACTTATGAAATTTAGCATGGCATTGGCAAAAAACAGACCTGCTGATCACTGGATTTGAACTGAAGACCCAAACATAAATCCACACACTTATAGTCACCTAATTCTTGATAGATAATTCAGAAATACACACTGGAATAAAAGCAGTATCTTCAGCAAATGCTGCTGATCAAACTGTGCAGCTGCATTATAGAAGAATCCCAATAGATCCATACTTATCATCATGAATAAAACTCAACTGCAAATGAGCTAGATACACCTAACCTAATAGAAGAACTCATTGTTACAGGGATAGACTTTCTGAAGAGAACACCTTCAACACAGGCACTAAGATCAATTATTAGACAATGGGACTTTGTGAAACTGAAAAGTTTCCACATATCAAAGAGCATCATCAGACAAAGCAGTGTGGTCTCACAGGTTTCAGTCCATCATGGCTGGTAGATGGATAGGAAGAAGCAATACGGTTCACATCATGGTAACAAGGACGCAGAGAACAGATAAAGACACCGAATCCCCTTGTGACCTTCTTCCACCAAGTAGCTAACTATCATGCTTCTTATAACCTCCCAATAATGCTATCACATTTCGAATCCACCAGAAAATCATTCATTAGTTCAGTTCTCTTGATGCTGTTGTCGCCACTACAGACATATCTTAGATGATCCTCCAGGTGCTCCATAGCAGGTCAAGTTGAAAATCTATATTAACTATTACAATCATTTTACTTTTCAGAAGTGGTTTGATACATCAACACCATGTCATTAATACAAAGAATAATAGACCAAAATTTCATAATCACAGGAGCAACTGTCCTTACTGATTTATTGTTCAACACTGGCCATGATGCCGGGCATGTCTCACTGGGTAAATAATCTTACAGAAAAATCAAGTTGAAATTTGGCAAACCAAGTTACCTGAGCCAGGTAAGTTATAAGCAGAACCTGAAACAGGCTTCCTATACACAGGGCTTACAGAGAGAGTGATCCTGAGAAATGAGGAGGGGGAGATGGAGGAGGTCAGGAAAGAAAAAGGCAGGTGCCAGTGTTTTTTAGGTGAATTCTTACTTTAGTCTGATTAATAGGAACTCTAATGAACTAATAGGTGATTAGAGGCTCACCTGCATTGAGGAATGGAATGGACCTTATATTTACTTGGCCCAGAAATTGTGCAGAATACGCATACCTTAACTGAAAACTCTAATTCTCCAGAGACAATCATCAGTGGTAGCCCTCAGCAAACACTCTTCATAAAACATTTGCCAGGGAAAGGGGTTCCATGGTTACCATGAAACTGAGTAGGCACTAAAGAGCCACCCTGGCATCCCTTAGGGTCTTGGGCCAAAACCTATATCTATCCAGAAAATACCTGAGATTCAACCTCCATTATTTTAAATTGCTTCATCCGTGTTTTACAGCCACTTGGTCTATCTTCCATAACACATTTAGCTGCATTTTGCTTTTAAAACAGACACAGAGAGACAGTTCCTCTTCCCTAGTTGACCTAGGTTGATCTGTTAGTTTCTATTTTAAAATTGAATATTATTTCAAATTAGAATAACAAAGTCATGCCACTCTGGCACACCCTTTTATTTTACTTTTAAGAAATGGATAAGAATAATTTTAATTACGAACATTATTTAAATGATGTCTGAGGAAGTTGGAGGATGCTTTGAGATGGTTGACTTGTGTCAGTCTTTCACAAACTCCCCGTTCCCAGTCTTATTTAGACTAACTCATTTGCATGCTCTGAGAATCAATATCTGTTCTGAATCTCAGTTCAGTGTCCAAATCACTGCACATTCTAACTGAGGCAGTTTGGATTTCTGAAAGTTACCATATAAGCTTAGTTTCTTTTTGTCAGGTTTAAAATAATGAAGGACAATAAACTTTGATGTTAGCAAGCCATTAATGAGCCACTGTCCACCATGGGAAAAACAAATCAAGAAGCTATGGGATCTAAAAAGCTAGGAAGCAATAAAACAAGTGCCTGTCACCCTGCTCTGCACAAAGGCAAGACTAGCTTGGCTTGGAGTGATACATTGCAGTGATAAGAAGATGGTTCACAAGGAATGGCAAAGACCCTATGAGAAAATTGTTCACTGTAGGATTTGGAGCCTATATTTTCATTTTTTTTCTCTCATTCAATCTTTTCCATTTAAATGCAGCTATGAAGAGGATATTCCATAACATCCTCTACTTCTCTAGCATGCCTCTTATTTCCCCTTATTTCTTTATTTTGCAAGCCAGTTTTATAGATTTCAACACAGGAATCAGAATTTCAGTGATCAGAGGATGTGAATCAAAGGAAGTGTGTGATTGGATTCTACCAATTGTGTATCTCATGTGATGAGTCAAATGCTGTATTAGACACTTGCTTTTGTGAAAGATATCATACCTGATTGCCATGCCATAACAATGGTTGAACAGATAACAATTAAAACAGCATATTAAGAGAGGACATACCGATCTGACTATAAAAATGACAAAATGTGGAGCTCAGTCTACTACTTGGGATAGATTCCTATGAGGTAGAGCAGTCCCTAGAAGTATTCTCACTGAAAAGGGAATTCATCAAAGAGTAGAACATTGTATCTTATTTCAGCCTTCAGTCAGAAGCATTTCTTCTCAATGACAAGTTTTCCATACAATCCCCTAGGGATTCTATGCCTTTGTAAACCTCTGCAAATATCTTCCCTTTTGTCAGAAAAAAAAAAGGGAGGAATGCAGCAGCTGCATCACAATTACAAGTTCATCTGTTATTCAGTTTTACTGTGGGTTTTTGAACATAAAATGTTAATTTCTTGTTTTGGGTAAGTGAAGTGAGATATAATTAAAGCAAGCCAAAAATAAAGATAATAATAATAATAATAATAATAATAACATGAATCAACCAATGGACAGGGTCTAGGATCTAATCCATGTACTTATGATTTAATGTTCATAATCTTTTCACTTTTTCTTCTATGGGGAAAATAGGTTAATCCTTTTCTCAAAACCATTCCATAGGAGGTCAATAGGATGCAAACATCATTTAGATTAAACAAAAGCAGGCTACTTTACTTACAAGCTTTCTTAACAATTTTAATATGTTCTAGTGTATTTTGAGTTGTAAAACCTTACACCATAGGGATTCCACTTCTAAAACATGCCGAACCTTTGAATTTTCCTGAAAACATTTTAGAAATACTGTTCAAATTAGAGAAGAGGCACATAAAGGTTCTAATGACTTCAGATTTTATTTCATGTATTTAGCAGTACCAGAAATTTGCAATTACGTTGGAAATGAGAAGTATGACTGTGAAGGAAAATGCTGCTACATACAATCATACCAACACATGCTCATATATCTGAAAAAGAAACATATTAAACAGACTGCCCTGTATCATAATTGTAACCTACAGGTGAAAAGAGAATGTGTTTTCATGATGTCTGAATATTATTACAGTAAAACCGTAAACAATTGTGCAAAGCATATCATATATACTATCTCAATCATCAAACTGACTTTCTGAAACTTTTTTTTTTATTTTGTTTTTCGAGACAGGGTTTCTCTGTGGCTTTGGAGCCTGTCCTGGAACTAGCTCTTGTAGTCCAGGCTGGCCTCAAACTCACAGAGATTCGCCTGCCTCTGCCTCCCAAGTGCTGGGATTAAAGACATGCACCACCACCGCCCAGCCTGAAACATTTCAAAAAAGATGTATCCACTTATTATGCATACAGTGTTCTGCCTGTAGGTATATATGCAGATAGGCATCAGATATCGTTACAAATGGTTGTGAGCCACCATGTGGTTGCTGGGAATTGAACTCAGGACCTGTGGAAGGGCAGCCAATGCTCTTAACCACTGAGTCGTCTTTCCAACCCTCTCCCTGAATATTTTTATTTCCATACAACATAAAAAAGAAGAGCATCCACAATATTCAGGACTGATTTCAAACTACTTCAAATCTGTTTTAGAAGCCTATGAAAAGAGTTTCAAGGACCACCACTATTTCATTTTCCTTCTGAAACATCCTCATTTTCTTCTCTTTTCTTTTCTTTGTTATTGGAAAGTCTAAAAGACTCTAAACACAGTTAATATCAAAAAGGTTTTAGAAGGAAAATCTGTCCAATTAGAGTTAATAACATGAAGGTAACATTAACAGATGAATGCTTATCTTACGCACTTATAATTCACACATAACCTATTGATATGCACTAAGCACCAGAAAATTAGTTTAAATTACTCTCTCTTTCTTTCTTTCTTTCAAAAATGATTGTGCTGTACTAGAGACAGAATAGCCTTGAACACCAGAAGCTACCTTTTCCCTAAAAGTTGCAGTTTTTATTTTTATTCCTGAATATCCTCTACTGAAATCCTCCTTGTTACCAAAGACACAAGTACATCTTTCAGAGATTGCAAACTCAGCACTGAATCAGAGTACGTCTATACCTATATGAGGAGCTGCGACCAGATTTGATTCAACAGAGTTTAGTCACGAGTAGGTATGTGGCTAGGTGAGGCATACCTGGTCTAAAATACTTTATTTTAATGACCCATCCAGGGATTGCTCTTGACTGCTGCCAGTACAATTCTGCTCAGTGCAGAACAAGAATGCCTGCTTTCTCCCTGCCTGTGAATACACTCGATGTAGAAGATATACTCCTATACTTTACCGCAGTTCTATGGTGATATGAACACCGATTCGCTACCATCAAATGTCTATTGATTCAGTCTGGATGAAAACACAAGACTGGTCAAAAGGTCCAATTTCCTCATGAATAACAATTGAGGAAAATTATTTGGGGCCTAAGTTCTTTGGAAGTACAGCTATTACCTTATTTATTTATTTTGAATTTTAAAATGGCATAAAGTCAAAAGCAGGAAATTTTCTCGCACCCCAAATTCTTTTAATTGGAATTTATAGCAGTCTAACCTATGTTAATGTTACTAAAATTTTAGTAATAAAAAGAAAAATTGCCTGAATTGTCCCTAGAGCTAAATTTTAGAAAGTAAATTAGAAGAAAAGAAAAAAATGTATGGGAAGAAGTATTGAGGATTCCATTCCAATGAGACATTTAATGGAATCTGCACTTATCACTCCTTCCCTTTTAGTCTGTTTCCAACATTAAATATTTCCTACCTGAGTTTCGCATGAATTGCTTGCAGGAAGCTGCAAGCTGCCTGTCCCTAGGAGAAGAAAATTACAGATGCCCTTGAGTAGGGGAGGTTGAACACTGCCAGAAAAACAACCTCCTGACTCCCTCCATCCTTTCTCACAAAGATGCACTGGGATTAAGCTTCCCTTCCAGAAAAGAGGGAGCAAGACACACCAAGGAGTGAAAATGGTGTGTTCCTAAGATTTCTCTCTCTTAGAAGCCGCAGAGAATGAGCCTCTGTTTTAGGTATGTGAATTCGAGCTGCCAAACGTCCTTTACAACTGATAACTTCCTTGACATACCTCTTTATCATTTATCATTTAGGCCAGAAACTCTCTTAAAGCTACAAGAAGACTTTAATCCTCAAGAATTCAGTGTTAACTCCAAGATGTCCTCCTTCCATTCTGAATTCCCTTGCTTTTAAGGTAAAGACAGACCTACAACTTTTAATTTTCAATAACTTTTCTGAACCAAGAAAGTTTTTATTTATTTAAAATGGGTAAGCTACTATATCCTAAAGTGTTTTCTTCCTGAAAAATATGCATCTTATATTGATATTATTTTTCTTTTAAAATGAACTGCTAGGCAATGGAAAGTGTACATGTTCAAAGAAGAAAAGAAAAGTTCATCTGCTCCATTGTATGTACATATTTATTAATAAGAACTTTATTGTGTATGTCATTTTAAAACTTGCCCTTTTAACTTAAAAATTACATTGTAAATACTTTGTCATTTTTAACTTAAAAATTATATTGTAACTTATTTAGGAAAATTCACCAACTATTAATCACTGATTCTGTTTGCTGCCACTAAACTCCAATGCTCAGTGCTTATTAAATTCAGCATGCTGGTTACATTTTTTTGGAATTGAACACTTTCACAGTTTCATAGAGACATTGAGAACATAATTCACCATTCTGTTTCTGGTGTGGGTGTAATGCGGCCAGTGACTTCAGGGGTCTGCCATCCTGACTTTTCTGCTGTGATGGACTATACTGTTGAACAATGAGCCACAACTGACCCCACCTTCCTTAAATTTCCTTTGTCAGGGTGGTTTATGAAAGCAATAGGAAAGAAACTAACACAACAACTTTCTGGAGAACATCTGTGACTTTCAGCATAGCCTGACTGTAGAATCAAGCATTTCTATCCATGACAGATCAGCCAGTGTTTGTGAACATTTTGCTGAGTTCTCTTTGCTGAGAACATTACTGCCTGCTTTGGTATATAGTATACCATTGTGGTACACCATAGAGAACTGAGACTTTCCATTGGCTTTTATGACATTTTTCCTATCTTGTTAAATTTAATTTTCCATGACTTTGTTTTTATGATCTGATATGTTGTACTTAATTTTCATGTGGGAAACTGGGGCATACTCATGTAGTAAGGGGAAGACTTTGATTTCCTTTCTATTTTCTGTTCTTCCATGTGGCCCTGCCTTTGTCTTGGAACATGTGTAGTAAACACAGCCTTGCTGTAATGGACCCAAGAAGGAACGTACTTTGTGAGAGTCAGAAGAGACTTCTTTTCAAAGGAAAACTACAAATCTCAAATGAGCACTCAGCATGCCTGGGCAATCTTCTCACATTTGCTCAGTAAATTCACTTTCCCCAGAGACTGAGTCACACTATTTCATGTTCTTTACCTAAAAAATTCCAGATTCTCCACCTCACAAATGTTTCCTCCTCCTCCCACTTCCTAATAAGGCAGAAGAAATGCAATCAATGAGATAAACATTGTATGAGTGAACCGTTGTCTACACCAACATTCTCCGCTCACTGGCTGACCACAGACAATGACAGATGAAGAGTTCTTTCTGAAAGCAAAATCAGCCCCTCCACGATATCAGGGATGTCATCAGTAAATTCCCCATGATATCACAATACCAGAAAAAAACAAACAGAAGCTTAGTAAATAAAGTTCAGTGAATGAAGAATGGGCATTTGTGGACATTAAAGATCTCATCTTTCGCCAGGCGGTGGTGGCACATGCCTTTAATCCCAGCACTCAGGAGGCAGAGGCAGGTGGATCTTTGTGAGTTCGAGGCCAGCCTGGTCTACAGAGCTAGTTCCAGGACAGGCTCCAAAAGCTACAGAGAAACCCTGTCTTGAAAAACCAAAAAAAAAAAAAAAAAAAAAAAGATGTCATCTTTCCAAAAGGAAGAGAACCATCAGAGGCATGGATATTTCTAAAGTTCACCGAAGCAGCATGCATCTAGCGAACCCTGTATAACATACATGCCGCTAACCTCATTTCTTCAGTGGCTTCTTATGCTGTCACTTAACAGTTAATAGTCATTTCTTAGAGCACGCATTAACAAGAATTTCCATTCATTGCCCATCCATCTTATCTTCACAACAACAATCCACTGAAGCCTGATGATCTGAGGCTCAGTGTGGGGGTCAAGTTAATTGCTGTAGATCATATTTATATTATATATGTATATTATATATGTAGATCATATGTAAGTGAAGGGGGAAGGATTCAAATACATGCCTGCCCCGTGGGGAGGTCTCCACTTTCTCTTTTTAGGCGTTCCTCAGAAAGACCTTGAGACACCTGACACAGATCCAAGCCTAATAATTGACTGGGACAGTCCAAAGGGAAGAGCACTGCAGGCCCACTGCAGTCAGCAAGGTACGGAGATAGCAGACAATCAAGTAAGCACATCCGTTCTGTCAGACTTATGCCAGTTTGGCCGTGAGGTTGAAGAGAGGCATGTGGACCCCTAATGAAAATTCAAGACTGGATCTTGTTCTCTGTGTCCAAGCATGGAATTTAGTCACCGCAGAAATGGCAAGATGTTTCAAAATCACAAGAGGGGCATATCTTGGGGTGAGTTTTGTTTTTGTTTTGATTAGAATATATATATAGAAAAGAGTAGCATTTACAAGAAAATAAATAAATAAAATCATACATTTAAGATGTGCATCATATGGCCTTTAATACTACCATTTAAATGTGAATGAGAAGGGTATATAGGCACTACAAAGACTTTCTTTTTAAGCTTAAATTGCTTCCAAGTATATCTATCTAAGCCCAGTGTGTGCCTCTATCTGAGAGACCAGTTCAGGTTGCCTAAGAAACTTTGGTGTCTAGGGAGACAAGCTGGTTTCAAATACCATCTTGATCGTTTCTGAGTGTGATATGCTATGCCTAAAACTTTATCTCTGGTTAAAATATCAACCATAGCTTCCTCATAGACATGACAACATGACTCATACAGGTATTGTTGATAACAGTACATGAAGAATGATCAACAAAGTACTTCTCAAAGTGCTATTGATGACATAGCACCTGATGTCATCTACTATAGCACTCTTTTCTATCAGCCCAGAAACTTCCTTTATTTGAGCCCCACACTGTGTCAGCTTCTACTTGCCGGCAGTATGAGCACTGTGTGATAGGAATTCTACCGTGTCTTCTTTCTCATCAACAATTTTCAACAATGAGAACAGTCTTGATTGATTGCTTAAACAAAGGTGGTTCCCCCCACTCCAGATTCTGTGACACTACGTTGTGGCCTGCTGATGTTATCATGAGGTACCTTGATCCTCTGAATCAGAAAATTCCTTTACTGACTGCCTTGAGAATAAGATAATGAAACCAGAAAGGAGCTATAGTGTGAAAAAAATCTAAAAAATATATTGTTGAGTAAATAAAGAGTCAGCATTTCTGTAATTGTGACTAATAAGATTATTCTTATAAAGCTTTTCAAAAACTAGATACTAAAATAAGTTAAATGCTTAGCTCCTCACCTTGAATATAATTATTGTTATATCACAATGATATAATTGTTATGGTATCTTTGCTACTAACAGTGTTGTGATTTCTAATGAGTCAATTAACCTTCCTGGGTCTCAATTTATGCATAAATTGAGGGGGTTAGGCAACAATTCTATAAATCTTGTTAGTTCCACAAATTATGTTTTAATATAAATAGTTGGGGAAACGAATGTATTATTCTCCTCTCAATTTAGAATGTGCCAAATTTAGATATTTATCACTGAAATTCATGTGGTGGAGAAGCTACTTAAAAAGAAGCAATATGCTTTTCCTTTTGTAAAGGTCTTTATTTCACCTATAACATCCTGATACTTTCACCATAATAAATACTCAAGGAAGGTGACTTGGCTTTTCAACATCTCCTCTCTAGAAAAGCCATATTAAGACACTTTATACCTTTTCTAATGGTGCGATTAAGAGGTGGGGTTTATGTCACGGTGTTGAAACTGCCTGTTAAAAAGGAAGATGAGATCGGCTCACACTCTGTGGTAGCAGGTGAGCAGACTTTGCTTCATAAAGATGACTTCGGGCCTGAGCACATCGTAAAGGTCAGACACTTGTTCCAGATAAAGAGAATTTGATAAGCGACAATGATCCTATGTCCTGACAAACGTTTGCCAGTGAAGATGCCAGATAAAGACTTCACCTGGCAGCCACTAGACAGAAATGATACCAGGGGTTAAACAGAAGCTGCAATAACTTCCTAGAGACGATACAAACCACTACTTCAGTAGCTTCCGGGATCAATAATAAATCCCTGAGACTTGCAATGGTTCAGTATGATATGGCCTGAACTATGATTGCATGGCTTCTAACCATACCCGGCAAGTTTACAATGCATCAACTACACTACACTCTCAGCTCCTCAATATAATAAGCCATAGCTAGCCGAGAGTTCTTGAATTGGGCAGGCCTGTTGCCTGGAACCCTTGTCAATGACTTTCTTCTGCATCTCTGAAATTAATTTCTTTCTAGTATTTTCATACAAGCTGTTTTATCATAATGACTTTCTCCTATTACTCTGTTACAAAACCATATTTTTGTCGTTCTTTGATTATCTATATTTTTATTTATTAAATATTAGATTTTATGTGTATATATATTCATTTATCTTTTTGTTTGTTTCCTCAATAGTATATTAATAAGAACTAGAAATATGTTTGTTACTGTGAGTTATTGTGTTAAGAAAAAATATGGACATTGTACAGATATGTATGTATTCAGCACATGACTACATAAACCTCCAGTACATTGTTTACAGCTAGCATCTTGATACTTGTTTGATGGCACTGAAAGAAAAGAGGTCTTACCTTTTATATTTATAGTTATACCCCTATGTCCATGTCTAATCTGGGAGCAGTCATCTTGAAGCTTCTCAACAAATAATCTTACATACATATAATGAAAGGGTCTTATACTTTAGTTTGAAGAAAGAGAGTGAATTCTGTCTCTAATGACTGAAGCAGGCATCAAAACTTATTTAAAGCTCAATACAGTTAAGCACTGACAATGTCCCATTAGCAGCCATTCTTCAGACAATGTTAAGTTTGTTTTAAATCATTGAATCATACTTGGATATCTCTCACTACCTTGGCAATCAAAGAGTGTAGCTTTTGCTTTCAGATGTTGAGATGTGACCCCTATTGTTTGGATTAAACTGTAAGGTGGTGTCTAGCTAGAGTGTAAAAATAGAAATAATTTATTATAATTGTAGGCAGACTTCCAACACATATAAATACCAACTCATCTCAAGCCACATCAGAATAGACAAGTGCAGTGACAATTTCAACAAGGTCAAAGGAAACAGAGGTAATGACGATGGTGGTTCATACACAAGGCCATAAAACTTCATGTGTTAGAGCTGGTTCTTCATTGTTTATTACCTTATTGACTTAGATTTAGAGTCTGTGCTTTCAGCATTTGAATTCCTTGACTTCTAGATAAGAACTGAAACAATTGATATACAAATTATGTAATATTAGGAACAAGATTTGTCTTGACGATAAGCCTCCAGATCTATTCAAATGCTTTTTAAAGGCATAGCTACAGCAGATTGTACAATGATAGTGATTCTATTTATTTATTTATTTAGGAAATGAGAACTAGGCTCCCATTCATGATAGAAAAGTGCTCTACCACAGAGTTACACTTCAAGCTACTGTTTTGTGTTAGATAGATGTCATTATGGAATTCATTATGCAATTCAGGCTTGTTTGGCACTCACTATATAGCCAGGATGGGAGCAGATTCTTCTGCTTCATCCTTGCAGTAGCAGAGAATGTAGACTTGTGTCACAACACCTTTGAATTTTGAATAAGGATATTAGGGTGGGTCCTTGTAAGATTATGGCATCAAAACAAGTAATTGGAGAGGAAACTGGAGAGCGTTCTGATTTTAATAGGGTAACGAACATCTATAGTAACTTTATGAACATATATGCATTTAGATTTTTTTTGTGGTTTGAATCTTCTGTAACTTTACTGAATACATACTTTCATTATATAATTTTCAAACAAAGAACAGAACCAGAAGGCCATGTGTCATAAGTTGGCACAGAAGCTTGCATTTAGAATTTTACCTTGGCATAGTAGAACCTCATTCCCTGGGTCACTGACTGTGCAGACTCTCATACAGTAATTAATCTGTACTATAAAACTTAAAGAGTCAAATCTCAATGATGTAAACCACTTCAGTCTATGGTCTACAAATTCAGCTCAAAGCTCTCTATACTCCATCTGTATCTAATGAGGATGATACACTGGTAAACAGCCTCACTGCCATCAGATCCCTAGAACACCAGACTTCAGAGTGATTGGTGCACTAGAAGAACAGGAAAACTGCAATGAAGATAAAGATTTTATGGAATTCAGATCATGTTTAAAGTTTATCTTCTTAGGATAATTCATTCTAATTTTCTTTAAAGAAAAAATTCCTGATGATCACAGGCATTTTCATCTCTCTGCGACTCAGTGTCTTCGTATATGGAATGATTGATTTGATCCAGGTAATTTCTGATTCCATTCTGTGCAGCCTTGATAAGTCAAAACTTCAATTATGTAAATTGCAGATGCACATTCCCGTATTTTCCCCTCTTCTTCATAGTTTCAATCGATTATTATAGCTATGCTTTCCCAATGTATTTATATAAAGCTGTATGCAAAAAACCCACCACAACTTTTAAATGTATAGGAAAATTCAGTAGAGAATGATATCACATATGACTATCATTTATTTTTGTCCTATTTGTATTTACTCTCTATAGCCATAATGAATGCCACTTGGATCAGCGCCACTATTGTCACTCTGAAACTAATCTAGACGTCTTTGCTATTCCCTTGTGATCTTAAGCACATTCTTATTCTGTCTAAACCTTCAGTTAGCCTTTTATAAAAACAACACCTGAACCCTTCCATATTTGACAGGCTGAGTTGGGAATGTATCTGCAGCCTCTTTTAATCCTGTTTGCAAGTTCTTACGTGAAGTTGTTTTTCATTCATTTCTTTATAATGTCCCAGGTAGCTAGAACCTCCTGTGTTCCTTCTTCCTTTATACTTTTTGTTGTTGTTGTTTTGTTTAGAGGCAGGGTTTCTCTGTGCAACAACTTTGGCTATTCTGCAACTCTCTTTGTAAACAAGGCTGGCCTCAAACTCACAGAAATCTGCCTGTCTCTGCCTCCAAAGTGCTAGGATTGAAGGTCTGGGTCACCACTACCTGGCTTTGTTTTATACTTATCATAAAAGGCTAGAATAAATATTTTCTGTAGACAGGACAACTGTCCCAACTGTCTCAAATGAGGAAATGTTTCTCTCCTAATCAGTTTTTAGTAATTTTCTTCAGAATGCTGCTACTCATATGAATCATAATGTTCCAGCTGCCATTGTGCCAGTCAGCCTGCTCTATAATGTCTCAGACCCTTTCATTAAAATATCTCCGAACTGGACACACACAGCATCTCACACAGAATCTCTTCGTGTCACAAGGATGAAAAGCCACTTATCTCCATCAATCATCCCATCATGCCCAAACAGAAACAGAGATTTTATCACCAGTTTTAAAGAGGCCATTTTTACTACTTCTGCCTCCATTTTCATCCAATTACATGTAAATATTTTATTTAGTTGATAAAACAGAAATTAGAATCTTCTTCAGGATGTGTTTAATCCAGTGGATTTATAACCACCAAGGTTTGTACTATCTGGCTACTATGGATGCCTGATCTAACATCTTATCCCTGCCACATGGTTACTGACCATTTCCATTTTACCATAATGTGTAGCATGTTAGGATTATAGAACAGGATTTTGAATTAGATGTTCTGAATTTGAATCTCAGTTTTACAAGTTACGGGCTCATTCACTCTGAGTTACTAAGTTTCCTCTTATCTAAGGTGAGAATACCAACTTCAGAGGACAGAGATGAAATAAAATATACTATACAATTAATATGCCTATACTATAACATTAAAATATTGACATTATAATATTACATAATAATCACTTTTGTTTAACATTAGCCCAGTTTGCATGCAATTATCAGTCAAATGGGGTATTGACATTATTTAACATAGTTTTTATAGCATATATAAATATAATGAAGTAAAAATGTATCCATAAGGAGGTCAAGTAATAGTCTAAAATCTCAGGAGGAATAAAAATTGAAGATCTTGCCATAATCCAGACAAAACAGCTCTACATCCTCTAGGTTTAATCTCTGAGTGCCCATTTTTTTATCATTTGTTTTCTTTAAGTATTAATATTTTAACAATACAGAAAATGTTGAAAATGTCCCTCAATTCCATTCTTCTATGGCACTAAAACATGGTATATTAAAGTATTTAAGGACTTTTATTTTCATAAGTGTTACAGTTTAGAAAGACTTCTCTTAGACAATACATGAAAACACCTTTGGCTTCTCATTATATTTTTGGATGAAAGATGCTAGTTTTCTTTAAAAAAATTCTTCTTTACAGTTTTCAGTTAACAGGGGAATAATATCCCTCCACCACAGTCACTCCAGTCTGTCACCTGGTCACCAGTAAGTGATTGAGATCTTGGACAGGTAGCATGGATTTGTAGTTAGCCTGAGCCACAGATCTACCATCACACTTCACAACAACATGAAAGAGCTAATGACTTAGGTGTCAAAAGTCTATCCTCGAGTATATCCTACAATCTGATACTTTGAGGAAGCCTTTAGTCTACAATTACTCATATCTGCTAAATAAAGTGAGATGAAACTTTATGCTGATTCTAAAGGGGACACAGATCATCTGTCCATCTATTTTTATGTAAGAGACAGTTACTATGAGAATTCTTTTCTAGCTGTTTTAATACATTCAAAAAAATGGATCTTTGTTGTAGCTTTATATAAGGACTCTTCTTTATTTATTCACTAACACTTGATTGTAATTTTATGTGTTTGGTTAAAATGCAGATATTTTCAAAGCCAAGTACAGCATATAGAGATAATGAAATAGCTTTGCCATTAATATTTAGATTCAATTTTTCTCTGGAATACGTTAACAGAAAACTACTCTCATTTTTATGGCTGGAGAAGAGGCAATTTAAGTTGTGAAATTTTAGGCATATTCCAAACTGTCATTCCTCTGGACTTTCCTAAACTTACTCATGTAGTATAAAGAACAATCAATATAAAAAAAAATCATCCACTGACTTTATCCCTTATTCTTCAAACTTTGCTCAAATCAGCACTTCATATACATACCAGTGGTTTCATATGCATACCAATCTGATGTTAATATGTGTATATGGTGTTTTGTTTGAAAATATGTCTGTGTGCCCTGTGTGCCTAGCACTCATGGAGGCCAGAAGAGTGCATCAAATACCCTGAGACTATAGTTACAGATTTATGTGAGACAATATGTGCGTACTGAGAACCTAATCTAGGTCCTCTGAAAGATGAGCCAGTACTCTAACGTCTTGAGCTATCTCTTCAGCTACTATTATTTTATGAAAAAGAATTTAATTGAAGTTTAACTAAATTACAAATATAAGTATAATATAATATGCATATTTGTTAATAAGATTCTACATAAATTTTTGGAAACTAAACAAAAGGTGCCTGAAGTTGCATCCTCAAATATCAAAATCCAGAAATACCTGGAAATGCAATAAACACTTCCCTGGGGGGTGATGAATTAGCCTACCACAGGAAAGGAAGACTATCTGATAGGTACATTGCTTACCTATTGCAAAGTAGGCCATTGATGTTCTGTTTTGTCAAAGAATATATGCTATACAAATTATCAAACTGTAATTACCTGGTAGGTAGGCCTATGGAATTTATGAAATAGTAAGTCCAGTAGAGATTATCGAGCCCAGCTTTCTCATCTTACACTGAGAGAGGTAAACTTGACTTATAAGGTAGAAAGTGACAGAATGACAGGAGATATATAAGCATCCATACTTTGATTATTATTTATTTTCTCAAGTGAAATAATTTTACCTGTCAGATATCAATATTTTGTGTTTGAAAATGTACCATGTGTCAATATGCAGCATCATGTGTTTAAATATGTCATATATAAGACTGGGACAGAAGAACACTGAGTATTTAATGCTAACATTTCCAGTTTCCCACAAGAAATGGAAACCTAAAGCACTCAGAAAGAAGAAACTACAAATTCTCTAAACTTTTATATTAAAAATTTATTATAAAATACATTTATTTGACACAGATTGAAAAATGTTATGTAAACATTGTATTTTCTCTGCCCTTCACAATACAACTTAATAAATATCATTCATAATAATATAAATTCAAACTACATTTTGAGTGATGCCTACACTGTAGAACAGTTATAAAGTGAAATGAAAAGTTTTAGTCATTTAAAAAATAATCCTTGACATTTAACCAAGTTCAGCTTTCCCTATTTAGTCTCACATTCCTTTATAGGACATGCCTACAAATAGAAATAGGAATGACAAAACAGGCCCGTATTCTCCACCTAGGATGTGTGGAATGCTGGGAAAGGAACTCTTTTGGGGAAAGAGATCTGAATGAAAGGAGTATCAGAGTTTCCTTGTTTGTATGAATAGGGTTTCAGGCCATGGACAAATTGTGAATTTGATATTATATATTATTTTTGTTTTAAATAGTTTAGCTTTGTTTGTAACTTACTTTAAAGTATGTATATAAACTAAACAATGAGCTATATCATCAACTTATTTAAATCATATCTCCAGGAATTAATTTATATGCTCTTTAGAAAGTTTTATGACTCTTAAATTGACATTGAAATAAGTCTGATAAATATTTCAGGCATAAAATGCACCATTCCTTTACACATCCCCTAACTTTTACCTACCATGTAAAATTCCACTAGAGTATGGTTACCAACATTTTACCATTTAAAAGTACTTCTGATAAACACAAGAAATCAGAGATTTACACTGAAGTTTAGAGGAAATCTAATTCTCCCTGCAGTGTTAATACAATGTCAAGAATAATACTAACAATACAATATAACGTTCAAGACAGAAACTATTCATACAGATCAGTACAAGTTTGAATACAAGTAGCAATGAGAAAGAATACTGAATACTTTCATAGATGTTAGCAGCCCTTAGAAGAACAACATTAAGTTATTACTTAAGAGGTGAATATTCATGATTCTGAAAGAAACAAAACTAACACTAGAGTAGGCATCATCACAAAACCCACAATGAATACCTGGGCAGAAGAGTGTAAAGAAGGGCCACATCTGTAGCATAAAATAAGATGCAACCATTTCCTCCAAAGAGCTAGGAATTCTAGTAGTGTTCCATGAAGCTTGCAGTCTCAAATAGAAGAAAAAACATAAAATCTTCCACATCAAAATGAGACTTCCCAGTCATAACCACCAGGTAAAATTACAATAATGCACACAGAAGCCAATTCATGTTACTAGTTTAATGAAAATGCACAAAAAGTTAATTTTAAAGGCATTGACCATTTCCAAAATTTAGGATTTTTTCTCACTTTGAAACTATCAAATATTTCCTTCAGAAAGAGCCACAATAATCATTCTGCAAAGTTAAGTTAACATTACTTTAATAAACCTTGCTTTCCACTCCCTCCTCCTCCTTCCAATGAGTTATAAATGTAGGTTTCTGGTAACCTACATCAGAGTGACACACTTACTTTAATTTGATGCTTGGTATTTGTAAAAATAATCATATTTATGTCACATTGTGGCAGCCTCCCTGGAGGACTGGATTAGCTGAAGATGTAAAGACATTGTTAGTATTCTTTCTGTTTACTCAAGTTTCAAACTTCAAGGGAGAATACCACAGCCACACTGTCAAGCACCAGCACAAGATGCTTTTAAAACATGCACTGCCAACTTCTGAGAAACAATGACTGGCTGAACACAAACATATCTCAAATATGTTCCGGGTAGTAAGAAAACAATACTCAAAATTTATTCAGATTCTCCGAGACACACTCAGTCCGTGGAAAGATACAGGCAAGAACACACCTCACTTTTAAAGGGAGAGAAGACTGTTAAGAACAGAGGATCAGCTTGTAACGAAAATAAATATCAATACTTGCAAAGCCGAAAAGCTTATTTAGAATCCCTTGAATCTGTCACAGGAGTTGGAGTCTCATTTCTCTATAGATTGTGAAATAGATAACAACAGCATCCCTGCACACAACCTTAAGAAAAAGCTTGCTCCTCAGTGCAAGTGCTCCGATCTTAAACCATAAGATTTCCAAATGCATAGCTGGTTCTTTCTAATGAGTGTATTTGCATACATGAGACAAGTGCAACCCATAACACACACAAATGAAATCTGCTATTACAATCAAAAGACAGTATCCTATACCAAACTCTAACAAAAAACAACAGGGACCAAATGCTCTGACTATGAGCTACACATACTATCAACCCTTTATTTCTCAGTTTTGATTCTAGATTCAAAGTGCTCCTCATAGTGTCTTCAACATTCTTTTGCTGTGAAAATATCACCACAACTTGCCAAAAGTTTATTTTGTTAATCTTCCTTACCCCGAGAAACCTGTTTTTTTTTTTTCAGGTCCACCCCGGAATCACATTGCTCTGTTCTCATTTCTTTAAAGAATTTTTTAAATTACAAAACAGGATTTTTATGAGTGACTGAAAAGCAATCCCTTACCTTCTAAACCTGCTTCAATCAGCCCAAACTGTTCCAATAATTTAACAAAAAGCACAATGACGATCAGAACTGCTATCATTTCAAGCCCCTCCAAGTTCATGGTCAGCTAGGTCATGGTCCAGCCACAGCCACTGAGAAGCGCTCCTCACCCTGGCTTTCTTTGTAAAGCCATTAAACTACATTAAGAAGGCTACAGCTGGAGAAGGGAGGAGGAGAGTTGTGAGAGAGGAGGGAGAGAGAGGGAAAGGAGAGAGAGGAGTGAGAGGAGAGAGAGAGAGAGAGAGAGAGAGAGAGAGAGAGAGAGAGAGAGAGAGAGAGAGAGAGAGAGAGAGAGAGAGAGANGAGAGAGAGAGAGAGAGAGAGAGAGAGAGAGAGAGAGAGAGAGAGAGAGAGAGAGAGAGAGAGAGAGAGAGAGAGAGATCAGTCATTCTGTTTGCTGTATCCAAGGCCAGAAGTGGCAGCCTGATAAAGTCGAGCCTGTCAGATGAGAATTATCAGAGTCCTTGCTTTTGTTATCACTCTCTCACAAGGAGACAGCCTTGCTGAAGTAGTAGCACCGAGATCGTGGAAAACCTAGGAGGTCTTGGGGGCGGTCCGGAGCAAGCCTGGAGGGCAGCAGAAGCAGCTCTGCCAGGACTCCAAACCTCACCGGTCGGTGGAATCTCAGGGCTGGTCAGTTGCCTTGGAAACAGTGGAAGCGAAGCTGGACTTCTGCTGCAGACAAGACCTGAGCACCTTGTCATGAGAAGCAAAAAAAAAAAAAAAGGGAAAGCCTGAACCGCCCACCG
Organism: Dicrostonyx torquatus; assembly: GCA_028555095.1. Classification (NCBI taxonomy): domain Eukaryota; kingdom Metazoa; phylum Chordata; class Mammalia; order Rodentia; family Cricetidae; genus Dicrostonyx; species Dicrostonyx torquatus. Next base: position 7,451,204 of record JAQHUG010000017.1, on the reverse strand, counting down.
GCAGTGACAGCTTGCATTAAGCGGTTTCTGAAAGAGCTGCACTCTTCAGAGAAAACAAATGTGTGTATTTTATTCCAAGGAGTGCGGGGAGGAATGAGGCTGCTCAGTGTGGCTCTTCATGGGTCTGTTCTTTTCAATGAGTCGCTATTGGAATGCTCAAGCGTCTTACTCGTTGAGAACTAATATTCTGTTTGAGTAGTAACTAGTGTTTCAAAGTGTGGTATGCTCATAAATATTCTCAATGTTTATTAATATTTTAGAATTTAGCAGTTACCTCCTTTGGCACCAGCTTCACTTTCAACTTAAGAATATATGCATTTAGCATTTACTATGTTTCATGCTTTTTAAAACATTGGCATACGTTCAGTGCCATAAAAAGTTTGAAAAGGAAAAAAAATGAAGCAAACGTTCTTCGGATTTGCTGTGTCTTGTACAATTCTTCCTCCCAATGCTGCCTAAGTAGGTAGAGCAGACCCAGAATGAAGAACTGACTGATGCAAAATAAAACACATGCAAACAGACAATAACAGAACCCAGAGTGGAAATCATCGCAGAGATCCTGATCACGTCTCCTACTCCACAGATGAACGATCTGCAACACAGAAAGCGATCAAGGAGCACAAACTCCAGAGCCAACTAACCTAGATTCAGGTTTAAAACCCCCTAGGTCTTATGAGCATGACTTCATATCATCCTGCCTCGGTATCCACATTTGTAAACAGGGCATGATAGGAGCACCGAGTTCAGGAGCTCTTTTGAGAAAAGGAACTAAAAACATTTTCAGAGCAAAGGGATTTGCTCAACAGTAGTAGCTCTTGTCTTGGCACAAGTATTTCCTTGCTTTATTGATATTTCTGAGGGTTGCTAGGGTAATTCCTCTAAGACTCAGCTTTTTACTCAAAAATCTCACATGGCTTACAATTGGTGCACTGAATATAGCCTACGTTTCTGTGTACAGCCCCCTGGTGGTACCCTTGCACTCAGGTATCCGCCTGGGGTTTACCCTTCAATGTTTCTGCTTTCATGCAGTCTATCTACATTATAGCTTTGTTGTCTCCAAAATGCATTCTGGGCTTCTCTGTCTTTAGGGCGCTGTTTACACCATTCTGTCCATTTGTTGGGGGAAAGAGAGACATAAAAACAAACAAAGCAAAACACACAAAACAAAATAAAACAAGATTCTATGTATCATCTCTGCTTGTCAAGTTCCACTGATTATTTCATGAAAATTCTAAGACCAGTAGTGGATACAGTCTTTTCCTTGTGTACATGTTTGTTGCTACTTTTACTGCCTGTGTTAATTTCTTGATATTGTCAAGTCTTCAGTGTATTGTATTATAGCTATTAGGATGTATATTCTTTCCAATAAAATATTAACTTTGGGAGGAAATAAATCATGACTTCATTGCCTGCATTGACAATATTCTCCTACTTCTTTTAATTCCTCTTAGAGGCCTACTTCTCACTTCATAGATTATTAGATTATTCTAGTCACCATACATTAAGCAATTACTGCATACTGGATGCTCTACATATATTGCTTCCTGATAGCCACTCTGAAAGTAGGTATAATTAGACAGCATTTTCAAAGGGAGCATGAAGCCTCAGAGAGCTTAATAAGCAGCAGGCTTAAGGTCATAACCCTGGTAAATGGCAGGACCAAGATTTAAACTCTGGTTCATTTAATGCAGACTGCTATGTATCCCTGTTATTCCACGCAGCTTTAAATGCATTAGAAATTCAAACATTGACACAAGGTCTTATGAGCTTAAGTTAAAAGTGATATTCACACTGACCCTTCCAAAACATTTGGTGACATTCTTTTTTTTTTAATACAAATTCATAACATTTGGTGACATCCTAATTAATCTATTAACCCCAGTAACTCTAGAAGTTGAAATGTTCCTGAGCTAGTAGTTTAATTCAGGATTATTGCTTCCCGGGTATTAATACATAAGCATCATCCTGTGTGACAGCTAAAAGGGATTTTCTGTGTTTCTACCACAAGGAATTGTAAGATCCCTTGATTTCTCCATATACAAATGACACTGGTCAGTTCGTACGTGCTCTCCTACAAGGATGATATCCTCGGGTCAGGAAATGGATGGCAGAGAGCTTGGAAAAAGTACCTAAGTGGGGAAGGGCTTTCTACTCAGTATGAGTGCCACCATATAAGACCCCTTGATTGAAAACTTGATGGCCAGTTTCCAGTTCTTACATAGACCTTTTGACTTCAAACTTTTGTCCTAGATGCTTCCTCTCCCAGAATGCTTACTTCAGATCCTCTGAATAAGAGACATTTTTTGGGTTTTGGCACCAAAATTCCTACCCAAGAGCTGCCCATCCTATCAACACTACATGATACAGTACTTTTCTTCCTGGTCCCAGAGTCGTAACCACCCAAGTTTCTGACATTTTTATCAAAAATACTGTCATCAGGAAGCATGCATGTTTGTTTACTTGTTTATCAAATGTCACTACTATAACACATGATGTCTCTAGAATAGTCACTGTTGTTGATAGGGTAGAGATTACAATCTGTTGCATTATCCTTGCTACAGAAGGTGAGAAGTAGTTTAGAAAAGACCCATTCCTGTCATTTAATTTTCAGATACAAGGACACTGCAGTATATGTAGGAAAAGTGACTTAGCTATATGTGTAACGCCTATCTTCAAGTGACATCAAGTAGAAAATAGTACCTGGCGCTAGAGAGGCTGGGTATTGGCTAATACTCTTACCTTCTCTAAGACGCCATCAGCACTCTCAGTGATCTGGTACAACCAGATTCTTTATGATGTACGGTGCTGAGCATGCCTATGGTTCCGGTGAATCCTCTGTACTTTCTACTGGGATTTCTTACCCCAAGGCATTGATGGAGTCTGTCATAGCAGAGCAAATTTCCATGGCCTTTCTTTAGGATGAGCCCTGAACATTGCAAGCTGAGGTTTCTTCACTATGTTCTGTGCCAGAGATTTAATGTGAGTATGATCTGTGGTTTTGCCAGTGTGACCAATGAAAGCAATATCAAGAAGGAATATGGGGAAGTCTCCGTATCCAACATTTCTGAAAATCCTTGCTACAGAAGGTGAGAAGTAAGCAATATCAAGAAGGAATATGGGGAAGTCTCCGTATCCAACATTTCTGAAAATCCTTGCTACAGAAGGTGAGAAGTAGTTTAGAAAAGACCCATTCCTGTCATTTAATTTTCAGATACAAGGACACTGCAGTATAAGTAGGAAAAGTGACTTAGCTATATGTGTAACACCTAGCTTCAAGTTATATAGCCTGCATCCAATCTGGCATATTACTCCATTATCTCAGATTTCTGTATTCTTTCCTGTATCACCTTTTGTAAAGAGAAACATTAGTGTATCCTATAGACACAGAAGAAACATTGACCTCTTTCAAGGCAAAGCCAATACTTGTCTTCTCCAAAGGAAGGAGAAAAAAGATAAGTGGTGATACTATTTTCAAATGATACTTAATCTACATGGAACCATGATTGCCCAAACATTGGAAAAGCATATAGGCTGGCCCAGCCCTAAACTATTTTTAAAAGGGCAAACTCTTCACTGTCATCTTTTAAGAAGAGAGAAGAAACTTTAGAAGGGTGAATGAATTTTTCCAAGTCAGAATCCAGTGAAGCTGATGGTTGAGTACTTATTGCTATGATGTTGCTCCTTAATTCTGAAAAGCATCTAGCCATGTATGGAGCATATGATAAAACAAGCATCACCAGAGTTTAGGAGCGTACACTTCATTGTAGACTCGGAAAAGATCCCGTGTAATTTACTAATTGATAAGATTTCAGACACAAGAGAGTTCTATTCATCCACTTTACAGGTAAGTGGGTGGGGTAAAGGATTAGTACGCTATGGTATAAGATAAAAGGAATGATGCTGACATAACTTAAAAAAAAAAAAAAACTAACAACCTACATTTGGTCCTGGGAAGATAGCTTGGTCAATAAACTCTGAGTTCAATGCTCAGCATCCATGTTATAGAAGTGTGACCTGTGTCTAGAATCTCAGTGCTAGCAAGGTAGAGACTGGAAGTTCCCTATGGTTCATTTTCCTGACAGTTTATGGAAACTGGCAAGCTTCGGGTTCAGTGAGAAACATTTTTGAAAACATAAGGTAGACTCTGATTTAGAAAGACACTGATAACTACCTCCGTCTTCCATGTTCATGTACATACATGCACATATACAGCGGCTGGCATATTCAAACACATGTAAACATATACACAAATGACCACAAACATATGCACTCAGCATGCAACTCATGACATTCAAGAGAAAGTAACACCTAAAAGAAAGGATTGGAACAGATCCAAGCTCCAACAGAAGACATTATAGAAGATCTCTGCTTAAGAAACTAACAGGTGGACAAGAGGCTAGTCTGTGAGTCTTCCAGTTAAAATAGTTTCACAATGTAACTTTCAGGATGCATGCTCAGAGCCCATGACAACAATGAGGTTAACCCATAAAAATGAGCACATTTAATTAAAGATACTCTTATTATTGCAATTCTATTCCTATATATCTCTATAGTGAAGTTTAGTCAAAAATTACCACTTACTGGAAGTAATAAAACCAATTCTGCTTCATTTTCAGCTATATGGCTTTGGAAAAACAAAATAAAAGCAAAAAAAAATTTCCTTACAAAATGAGATGGAGATGTCCTTTGATGATCTGAGATAGAAAAAAAAAACAGGGATTCTGGTTACTGCTTTCTCCTTTCCTTCCCTTTCTTTTTTTATCTCTACCTTTGTTTTTTTTCTCTGCAAATTGGTATGGCAACAATCTTTCTCTGTTCTTTTTTAAGGGTCTCTATTACTTGGACTGAGCATATATGAGCTTCTCTCCATATGTTCTTCATCACACATTGTTCATTCATTTGTCAAAGCTGGGGTTTGGGTACTATACATTCTGCTATGGGTCATAAAAATCCTATCCCTGCTATTTACAAAGCTTCAAATCTATTGAAATGAAATGAGAAACTACATAATGTGTGTAGAGTAAGCACTATACAACAGCGTAGTTGGCTAAGCATGTTCTATAGATCCTCTCATTAAAGTTTCACATAAGCCTCTGAGTAAGTGTTAGTCTTACTTCCATCTTACAAGGTAAAGAGAAGAACGAACTCGGTGGGTTAGGTGGGAACACCTACCTAAACTTTACTTAGATCTGACTCTAGAGATCACAAGTTGATGTGGTGCTAAATGCAATTAATAATGACTGCAGTCACACGCAGCAGGGGTTAAAGCCTGTATGGGAAAATAGAAATACCACCACATAGGAGAGCTCACATAGGAATTAATGCTGATGAAGAGGGAAGACTAGACCCAATGCTAGGAATATCTGAGTGTAATACTGGCTGCTTGGATGGTTGGGTGCACAGGAATGATAATTTATATAACATGAGCAGTGGAGAAGAAAATTAGTCTTGCTAGAGCATTTATTCAGAGCCTGAAAATCTTAATACCATCTGGACTCTTTGCCTAGGTGATCTGTGGAAGTTTTTTCCTCTCTCTTAACAGGCAATGTCCCATTTAAGCACAGACTGAGCACCAGTGGGTACTTCCTTGATCCAAGAGAAGCAGGGTTAAGGGTATTTATTCACTGAGCAAATAAGAAATTTATTTGATCATACAAAATAAACTAAACAAATAATGCGTCAGATGAGACATTTATTATTTCAATATTATGAAGAGGCGGTGGTCTGCGTTTATGGAACAGGCACTAGGATGGGGAGGATGCCAGATTGTCAGAGGTCTCACTGCAACTTTAGAGTCATGTGATTGTGCCATGAGTGAGGGAAAGCACTCAGAACAGAGACCACCACATCGTAAATGCTAATGAACAGTGCTAGAATTGTTGCTGCTTGTTGAACCCTTTTAAACCCTGATTAATATTCTAATTGTTTCATATGACTTATCTCAATTAGTGAATATATCTCAATGAGCTTATCACTACTATTCTCAACTGCTGTGTAGATAAGAAAGAAGGCAGTATCATCAGTGAATTTGGTACTCTAGAAAATATCATGCTTATGCCAGTTCATCTACAACAAAGTCAAAATTCTCAATGTCACATAAAAGAAACATACAAAGATGCTGATGGAAAATAATTTAAGGAGTAATGTGACTAAAGAACTTCTGAAAAATTGTATATAATAGAATATGTTTGCATTACCAGTACTCGTACAGAGAGATAGAAAGACAGACAAGAGCAACCCTAGAAGACGAATTAGTTTTCCTAGCTTATACACAAGCAAACAACAAAGAGAGACCTTGTCTCAAACAAGACAAGTAGCAAGGACTGATACAAGAGGCTTTTTCTGACCTCCATACTAGTGCCATAGAACATATGTGTCTGGACTCATGAATACATAAACATGCAACACACACAACATAACAATTAACCCCTCTCCATTGCATGCCTCACCCTCCACTTTGCATAACTAGATCACATCCCTAATGAGGAGGAGGCAGTTACACTATACCCAGGTTTCAACAGGTTGCTTTATTCTGAGGAACAAGCACAGTGAAAGAGACACACAAACCCTGTCCCTTAGTCCACAGAAGGTAGATGGGACCAAAGAAGGCCAAAGCAAGGCTAATGCATTGACAACAGACAAGTAATTGATTTGAGTGGGAGTGCATAAATGTTAGTATGGGTCAGAATTCTATAAGAATCTTTCTAAACACAAATCACCATTTTTCCCCAGAGATACTGATTTAGCAGGTCTTATGTTTGAGAGTCTGAAAATCTCCATCTTTATCACTCTTTAACACGGGACATCTATAGGCCACACCTTAGAAACCACTGCATTAATCTCCCCAAACATCCTCAAATGTATAAGCAGCAAAGCTTCCAAGGCGATCTTCACTCAGGCTTTAAAAAAACGTGGCAGGGTAAAACACTTGACAAACTCAATATAACTAAGAAAAGTTGTGAAAGAGGGCCTTCCATTGGATTCTTAAATTTCTGCAAGTTTTGTTTATTTTTTATCAGAGCAGAAAAGATTTGGAAGACTCATTTATAAATGGATGCAAGGTTCTTTCATATTTAAAGTCAATTTCAATGGTTTGGTCCCTGTATTAATGACAGCTTTATGGCCCTAATGAACTTCAGATGCAAGCTTTAATGGAAACAGAGCATATAGAATGTCCCATGGTTTTTTGCCTTGCTCCATATTGTGTCTTCCATCGTGTGTCTGATTCTGGATTATTCATGCTTTATCATAGAATGTATTTGGTTAGTTGAGGAAGTAGGGTGAAGTACTAGTGTATAGTACTAGCATACAGACACATTAATATTAATTTATTCACCACACATTGTAAATAAATCATAGCTGATTAATGCGTATATTTGGAAGTGTGGTGCTGATGAAGACAAAGTAGATATTTCTCCTTTTGATCTAATGAAAAAATAACAGCCGTCACAGTGACCCTTTCCCCGTTATCCCACGAAGGCTAATTTTTTTTTGCTAATTTTTATCTTAATCAAAACAATTAAAGTAACAAAAGTTGTCTAATGCATAGCTCATTTACTATAAATTAATATCAGACTCAAATAATTAAAACAAGATTATGTGTGGGCTTCTCGAACTCAGGATCAATTTCTACAGAGTTTAGTTCTACGTAAGGCAATCTAAGTTGCATATATATATATATGTATACATATATAGTTAGATTTCATTGCAAATATTGTCCCTTCTAACCAATTATTTCTCATTATATCTGACATTGTTTACTTCCTCCAAATAATATGGTATGAAATTATTTACTCTTTTCTGATACCCAAGAAATACATAAAAGGTAATAAATAACAATCCTCTTGACAATTACTCATGCTGCCTATATATTCAGTTTAATTACTAATAACTATCACTTAATGAGTTATTAAGCATCAATTTTCAGCAGGAATATTTTGAATGTAAAAGCCATGAAAATCATATTAAGACCAAACTAAATTTGAATGATAATCAAATATATATTTCATTTGAGAAGCATATACAAGATATGGCATTAGTAAGGCCACACTGATGAGAAAATCACCAACTAAAAGAAAACAGAGTGAGAGTATTAAAGATAAAGTTTTAGGAGTGAACTGCATGGTAAAATATTCTAATTTTACTATACCTGAAGCCAGATACATATTAGGAACACTTTTGTGGAATCTTTAAAACAAACTCCTCAGGCAAGATCCACTAGTATGTAAATTAATAATGGCACCTCTCTAATTCACAGTATTGTCACACTTTATTTCTTTGTTTAAATAAATTTGTTTACCTTTTTAAGGTAACATAGAAGCAGTGGTTTTCCTTTTGGCAGTTTTTACTTGTAAGGCATTATACTTTGTTACTTTTAAATAACAGAGACTTATCTTAAGAAACACATCATTAAATAATTTCATCACTTCAACAAGTTCATAGAATATACTATAGGCAGAATGCCGCTTGGTTGGTCTAGTGCTTATCTAGCTCTTATCTTGGTTTGATCCCTAATATCTTGTATGTGTGGTGTGTTTGGCACACCCCCCAGGAGTATAAGCAGGGCAATCAGAAGTTCAAAGCCACCTTCAGCTATATATCAAGTTTCCACCATGATATACCTATGTACCTACTGGAGAGTCAAATGGTATATGGCAATCAGAAAATATGCCTCAGTGTTAGCAAAAGACAAGTCAACATAAAATGCAAAGTTCCTGATGAGTTCCCACAACAAACTGATTTCCTGGAAATGATCGCTCTTGAGAAAAACATACTGGGGAGGAAGAGTGGCTCAGTGTGTAAAGATGCCAAAACCAAGATTGATGACCTAACTTCATTACCCAACACCCACATCGTAAAGGGTAGAATCCCTATCTGTATGTTGTTCACTGGTCACATGTATACTATAACATACACATGCATGCATACAAACATGCCCACACAAATAAATAAACTTTAATAACCTATTAAAATGAAAAAATTATTCAAGTACTAATACAATAATAAGAGATAGAGTATAATAATATGTTTGTATCAGTCATCATCTAGCATTTGTGTAGTAGGCGTAATATAAATATAAAATATGTAAAATGTTTTCATGAGTAGAAATGTATGAAGGAAACCGATGGCTTATTTGCAGCAGCTTTAGAATAGCTATGTTGTCACAAGGCAACAGAAATCCTTAGTCTCCAATACAGTCTTGAGAGTCACCATTGTAGATGAAACCCTCTACTTACTAAAGATTTGCAATCAACAGTTGGGTTTTCCTACTGCTAAATAACCAGTTAACATAAACAGTGTGATTTACAGAACCACACATGCCAGACTGCATTTTCCATGGATGAAGGATCTGGAAATGTTGAATTTCCTAGTCACTTGTGTATCAAAAATAGACACTGTGACTAAAATCCTGGACCCTCACTGTGTCCTTTCTGAAACCTCACTTCTCTGTGTTTGTATGTGTGAGAGCACTAATTTCTTGCTGTATGTTGACTAGGGACAAACTTATAACTTGTTGCAAGGAGAGAGAGCTAGCTTAGAACTGAAATAATCACACAGAAACTGTATTAATTAAATCACTGCTTGGTTCATTAGCTCTAGCTTTTTATTGGCTAACTTTTATATTAATTTAACCCATTTCTATTTATCTGTATATTGCCATGTGGTTGTAGATTACTGGGTAAAGTTCCAGTGTCTTTCTTGAGTGGGCTACATGGCTTCTGTATGACTCCACCCTTCTTTCTCTCAGCAGTTTAGTCTTCCCTGCTTACCTAAGTTCTGTTCTGCTATCAATCCAAAGCAGTATTTTTTAATTTATTAATGGTAATCACAATATACAGAGGGAAATCTGATATTATCTCTCCTTTTCTCTTTAAATAAAAAAGAAGGTTTTATCTTTAACATAGTAGAATTACATATAACAAAACAGGTATTAAGCAAGAATTACAGTTATATAATTTTTATCATAACTAAGAAAAATATATCTATAACTATAAATTTTTAACTCCATCAAAGACTCCAGAATGATATAATATTACCTAAGTTTACAGGAAGTGCATTGTAAGCAACTTCCAAAACTCTAGAATTGAAAGAGACATCTCGCTACCTGGACAGTCACCCAAAGTTCCTATGTACCATCCATCTTTTGCCTACAGGCCCATATCCAGCATACCTTTCCATGAAGCAGGAAATTTTAAAGACAGTTTTGCCTGTATTGGCAGTTTGTCAGTCACCTTTGTGTGTGTTCTGAATGTGTCTGTCAGACTCTTTTATAAAGCAGGAACCCTGAAGACCCTTTCTCACCTTTAGGCAAGTTTAGCAGTCATTTCCCTGTGTGTCCTCAATGTCCAGTTTATCAAGCACTTCAGGCAAGAGCAGTTTCTTGCCCAAATGGCTAACCAACTCCATAAGGAGCCTCTGTGATGCCCATCTTCCTCTTGAAGTAGATTGTGCTGCCAGGAGCAGACATGTCTCATGGTCATGAAAAGTCCTAAATTCTTAAGCATTTTAAATTCTGTAGTCTTTGAAAGGTTTGAAGAACCTGAAATATGCACCTGAAATATATCTCTATACACCTAGAAAACCTAACTAACATGACTACAAGCTTGATTATTATAGATGATTATTTATTAACCAGCTATATTTCTTAATTATATCTTACATTTTAAATGAGCTGTACAAACACAGTATCTTAATTAAGAGCAGAAATACATATACACAGTATAACAAAATCGACCTTAAATTTGTATCAATAAACCAAGATCCATACAAATGCAAATCTCTATAGTATATCCCATTTAGATATAAAGAAACATTTATTAACAATATTGGGGAATTTGGGCGTAGTATTCTCCAAACTGTGTTCTGCTGTTTGTTGGATGAAGTAGTTTTTTTCAGGGAGGTTTAAGGAAACCTTTTAGAGAGTCTTGGTCCATCAAACCACATTTTTCTGGTTGCTACAGGTTATTATCCTCAGTGGAAAAAATAAGAACCCCTTTTCCAAAGCAACATAGCCTTAGACTCAAATTTTGAATTTAAGACACCTTTGAAATATATATATTGGCTTGGCTTAGCAGTCACCCAAATTAAATGTCTCTCTGCAGTCAATAAAATTAAAGATAACACAAAAATATTTATAAACCAGACTCTCTGTGAATTTTATCTTTAAGTGGCTTGTTTTTATTTTTGTGCCATGTATTTTCCAAATTATGGCAAGTTGTTCCTTCAGTGTAAGTGGCAAAAATATATCCCAGGCTTCACATTCTCTGACCACAGTTCAGGGCTTCCCGATCAAGCCAGACTCACCTGGTAAACCAAAGTTAATAATTAAGGACCTGAGCTACAGTTGTAGAATACCTTTTGTCATAAGTGGTTCGCGGTAATAGTAGTGGTACCCTAACATAGTCACAACCCCTATTCACACTAAAATTAGGAACAATACAGTTTACATTATGAGACCATATTAGCTTCCAGTTAGCAACATATATTTCTCCAGGAACTGCTAAGTGACATGCCATGATTATGGAAGATAAAGTAATTGTTGTTTAAAACATGTATACTTTAAAAAGCCAAGCAAAATAAACCAAGAACTTCAGAGAGGAGGACCAGAATACAGCTTGATAGCTACTGAGCATTTGGCTGCTGAATTTACAAAACAGAACAACAGAAAGATGGCAAATCCTCCAGCGGAGGCTGCAATCAATCAATCATGACATGGAGAACCGAATGATGGAGAAAAGGTACTGCAGACCATCAGGCCATCCTGGTACTAGTGCGTCCATTGACCAGCTGGCTTTGATCATTGAAGCATAGAATATGGAAGTAACTAAAGGGAAGAGGGAGGAATTTTTTTGGAATGCTTAATAGTTCCAGGACTCACTGATTGCAAAATTTCCCCTATCATTTGATGTAGTATTCACTATGGTCTGACTTTGCTGTCACTGTGATCATGGCAGTTCTATTAAGTACTGCCTTTTTCATAATATAAAACCTTTTTGAATACTTTATTGGCTCAGTAGGTTTGTAGCAACACCACCTCTTAGCCTTGGTCATGTGACCTCTAAATTATAGAAGTTGGTCACATTTTTGTCCTCATTGAATTGGTATATATAAAATATGTTAGGCCACACAAATTAAACAATAAGCAAATATCATTGCAACCAGTGTTAAATTTGCCTGAGGTAGCCATTATAGTTATGTTGATCTCAAAATGTCCAAGAATCTTGTGCCATATTTGATCTCAAGTATTCCTTCAGTGCCAGACTCTAAGCTTCTGTGACAGCTTCTTCTTACTCTTGTGCCCAAACCTCAGCATGTGCTTGTCAGAGTGAGGGGAACATGTCACTCCATCACTTCAGTTTCAATCATATCTACCTCACTATGGAGTAAAATTGCCAAGTCATGAGAATTACAGAACAACCGCTCTGGTCTATTGGATGACTTTCCAGCCTTGCCTTCTGAGAACTACCTGCCATTTAAGCTTCAGTTTAAGTGTTTTTCTTCATGTCTACTGCTTCCCAAGCGTTTCTCACCAATTGTTTTCTTTTCACTGTGTAAGAGTCTTAAGTGCTGTCCCTTCAAGATAAAAAGTTGGTTGTCACAATATCTGCTCTACAATACCATGAGCCCATGGAGACTAGATTCATATCTTATTTATCTCTCTTAATTCAGTATTTATATATGTGGCTAAAAATATTATTTGATCAGGAAATATTTCTGTTTATAGATAAACCCTGGAAGGATGGAAACTGGGAAACAATGAACAACACCTGTCTGAGGGATTAGGGAGGATTTAAACATGATAGGCAGCTCATGGAACCACCATAGCTGGATCTTAAAGTCAAAGATTAATTTTTTACATGAAGCACTATGCATTTCTAAAAACACAAAAATGGCAAAAGTTACCCATGTTTTTGTACCCTGGTGTGAATTTTTCAGCACTTATGCAAATGATAAATAAGACCTGATGGCACTAAGGAATAGAAAGGGAGAGATGTCGCAACTCAGTTTGTGAGAAAATTCAGAAAGATGGCCAAGCGAAAAGCCACCTGAATTGGGAAGTTCATAGTGCATCAAAGCCAGTACTGAATATGCTAAAGCAATTGTTAATCTACATAATTGTACTTTTTATTTTCTAGCTAGCGTTTATTGTGATTAAAATGCACAAATGTATCATCTTCAGATGATAATTTACTAGCAATTGCTCACTGATGTATGAATCCTCCTAAATTGTTATTATCAACACCATCACCAATATCATTAAAATTATGATTTTGTTTTGTTTGATAGAATTTCTGTATGCAGCCCCATCGGCCTCAAACACCTGATCCACCTGTCTTAATCTCACAGGTGCTAGAATTGCACGTATATATCACTATGCCCTGCTTTCCTTTTATCTGGTTAAACTAAACTTCTACAAGTCAATGCTGGAACAGCTGGATCAAAATTTCGTATATCAGATTTCTAAGAATTCCCAAATCTTAATATGACTGTTGTCACAGGTAACATCAATTTGCTCTTATGAGATTCTCCAGACTTCACTATTATTGAGGGCATATTCAGAATATGTGTGGAGAAAGAGGTTTAGAAATATTTTAAAGTGGAAATGCTTGGTATTAGCAAGAGGAAAATATTATCAACCTCTCAGGATTATTGAGTTTTTTAAATTGGCTTAACAATATTTTGGAGTTGATCAAACTTCCAATTTGCATGTCAACTACTTTTTATATAGCTTTAAAATTCTGATGAATTTAATATACACTTAATCAAAACATTTTGATTAATGTAGGAATCGCCCTGGATAATTAACATAAATTCATTAGAATATATTTGCTATTTAGTATGTACTAAAATTAACTTTTAGTCATTCTTCTTTTGCTTCTTGAGGGAAAAAAAGAAACTTTGCTGAGAAATCAAATGGCCAAATATGTACTTATATCCATCAAATTTTTATTTATTTTAGTAATAAGACAACTCAAATAAGCTAGCAAATGAAGCCTTGTTTCTATCATAAATGAAAGTGGCAAGGCATGGCTATATAAAACAGAAGGTAAGCACGTGATTGATATCAGTTCACCATCATCAACAGAGTCCTTGCTTGGAAGCTATACATTGGCTCCATCATAGCCATTGTTCAGCATGTTAGTATGTGAAGTTTAGGATCTGTCTTTTGCCACCACTTCCGACCTCTTGCCTTGCATGCTGCACCACACACCAGGATGTCCTGTGGATCAACTTTTCTAAGCTCTGTACCAGTAAGAGCAACAAGAGATGGAATTTTCAGAGCTATGTTTTGTTTGCCAAACTTCTCTGAGAATGGTGGGTGATTAACACCATTTGTATACCCCTGGGAATTTGGTAAGTAGCTTGGCAAAGCTTTCTGAGCCTCACATAACACCTTTCCTCTTCTATCTGGTTGACCAGAATATAAATGGATTCCTGGAGCTTGATGTGACTGTCCAAGGTTATGCGTGCACATTATCCTCCTATTTGAAAAGAAAAGAAAAAGATTCTGGAATATGTATGATATTCTCCAGTGACTTCACTGCTCTGTGAATTGAGACAAAATCCAGCTTTTCAAAATCACAAAAATTATAGGTTTTTTTTTCATAGTATGTTGCCTCTTTGCATTCTTATAAAATGTTTCAGAAAAGGGGGATAGGAAGAAACAGACAGGTAAAGTGATGCAGAGGCCATGCCACTCTTCTCATTGGCTTCTGTAAAAGCAAAAGGAGAACGAGCCAGGGTGAGTCCATACGGAGAATAAGCCTTCTGTGTTGTCAGCGAATTTTAATTATATGTTATCCTGGGCTTCACTACCTGCGGCAATTAGCACCGTGTGAGTCAAGCCCATCCATAAAATATTTTTCTTGCTCCCTGAGGTAGAAAGGATCTCTATAATTCTATTTGATAAACTGTGTCTTAGAGTCACAATTTCTTGTCTTTGAAAGGTTGAAATGTCATTTCCTTTCTATTTTATCAGCTATTTACTCGTGTTTCTACAGTTTTGAGACTCGGGTACTGTGTGTATTAGTGCTTTGTTAGTATTACAGCATTCAGTGATGAGAGAGAAATGAAATAATGCCTTTTCTTCTTTTCTAGAGCCCCATTGCTTGTGTAGTATTCCTTGACAATTGTTCCTGTAAAGTGAAGTTTGTGGGTAACTTGAGATTCGATTGTTAGAAAAGGACCATAGGGAGAAGCTTATGTTTCTCTCCAGAGGTTTAATCCTTTGATTTTTTACATTGTTAGTAAAAACCCTCTGAAGTTTCTGCTTTTCCTGCACACAGGACAGATGAAGAGTCATTCATTCTGAGATTGTTTAGAAGAGAGTTATATTTAATCAATAAGCAAGCTAAGTAGAAAGCTGAATGCTCTCCTATCTAGGAAGATCAAAAGGTACTCTGAAGTTACTAAATTGGTAGTGGCTGTGCACAACTAGGAGGAATAAATTACAACTCAAGCATGTGGCACAATGAGGTGATTTGAAGAGTAAATTTGTGATGTAACTCAGGGGAAAAAAACACATGAAAATACATGCAAGCTACTGCAAGTTGTCATATGGCACGTCAACTTTGCTCTACTTACAGGAAACAGAGAAAAATGCTAACGGTGAGACTAAAGGAAAACCCAAGCTGTCAGCTCTCACACTCTGAGTAATTTCAACTGAATTTGCAACAATTCTTATCATCTATTTGTAACCACAAAAGCTTGAACAAAAAATATCATTTGTCAAACAGATTTAAAAAAGACGGGTCCACAGACAAAAGATAGAGCGTGTAGTAACCCCTGTCCATAGCTCTACTCGGAATTTTTGCTCCAATGCATATAGCTAGGTTTCTCTTTATATCTAAGTAAATAGCTCGGCCCTCGTGCTCTCCTCTCAATTACAGAAACCCTCCTTATTAATTAGAAAGTTTCCTAGGATGTTGCCTTCCTGGATCTCTGAAAGTTACTCTCTACTGAGTGTCTCAGAGAAACGTATATAAATACTCATTACATATTTTTCAGTTTTCTTTGATCTTTGAATTTCCTAGTGTTTGTTAAACATCAGTGAATACTAGATCCCTTTCAAGATGAATCACCTGCTGTTCACATTTATTCACCTAACAAAGATATATGGAAATACAAACATACTGCATTGCTAAAAGATCTTTTCAACAACAGGCAGTTCAATCATTAAAAAATAATACTAGTATTATTATAAAATACATATATTTTAGTATGTGCTAGTATTCTTTCAAAAAAAGCTTAATCATAGAAATAAACAGCAAATCAATGTCACTAACTTATAGCCAGAAATATTAACTATCACAGAATAGAATAGAATAGAATGCCATTAAGTAGAGTAAATATGTGATTGTTTTATAAGCTAAAATTATTATTTTGTGAATTTATTTTTTACTAGTTATGTAATGTGGGATGTCCTTCTGTATATGTGTTGCTTTTACTGATTAATGAATAAAACTACTTTGACTTATGGCAGGGCAGAATATAGCCAAGCTGGAAGAGATATTTAGAGAAAGTAGGCAGATCAAAGAGATACTATGTTGCTGCCAAATGAGATAGATGCTGGAAATTTACCTGTAGGCCACCGCCTTGTGGTGATACACAGATTAATAGAAATGGGTTAATTTAAGATGTAAGAACTAGCTAGGTATAGACCTGAGTCATTGGCCACACAGTATTGCAATTAACATAGTCTTGTGTGATTATTTCAGTCTGGGCAACCGGGAAATGCAAGAGCAGCCTCACCTTACAGTTATGTTTATCTGTATTTTGTACATGTTTATGAGCATGACTAAAAAATGTGTTTCTTGCTGTCGTTCATAATTGAAGAGCTTGCTTTCTGAACCACTATCAGAGCACCTGGAGAGTAAATAAATTTCTACAGATAACGTTAATGCAGCTTCAAATGTATTTACTGAAAGAGATAATAAGTTCAACCGCAAATGCCTTATAAACAGAACAAATACAATTTGATCTGATAAGCCTGGGTTTTGTTATGGAGGCAAGTAAGCACATCTCAGAACTATGCTGTATGAGGAAACGGTGACAATGTAACAAGCATAATTAACAGATGGGAAGGGCTGTGCTGGGAAGGAGCTTATCTTCTCAGGAGTCAGCTGACCCTGCTCAGGCGCTGGAACACTCAGCAGCTAGCCTGCTCCACAGCAAGTGTGGTTTGAGCTCACTGCTCAGGTGTGAGGCTGCTCAGAAGCTAGCATCCTTAGACTACGCTGATTCTACACTGATGAGCAAGTAACTTGCCCTAGAGATAGGACATTGAGTAGATACATTGCTCCGGAGATAGGATGCTGAGAACGAGTCTGACCAGAAGGTAACATGCCCAGGATAAAGTCCTCTCAGGAGCTAACCTGAACAAAAGATGACATCCTCAGTAACTAGCAGAGTAAAGTACTATGAATAGTTTGTTTGGGGTTTAGTATAGGTAGGGACTTGCTTTGCATTTGCTTACTCAGGAACTAGCCCACTTGGGTCCTGGCAGGCTCAGGAGCATAGGTACACAGAAAATTGGCAAAGAGTGGAGACCAGAGAGAAGGGTCCTGCTCTTGTCACTACTGTATTTATTATTATTCCAAGGCCAGTGAGTTAAGTTAAGGCATTTTCATACCTGTTATATTATGCTAGTGGGACATCTAGGAAGGAAATTTTGAGGAGATACATACTTAAGGTGCCCTTTGGGTTTTGTTTCCTCACTCTAGCCTCTACTCTTTTCAGTAGGAAGGTATTATTAAGTCCATGTGTATGAGAGGAATTATCTAGAATATAAGTGTAGAAGGCTCAAATTTGGTTAACTTTTGATTTAAAAGTGGCCCTCTGACCTTGGAAAAAGATGCATGTCTTTGTCTAATTCAGAAACCTTTAGTGCCTTACTCTGCATGAATTTGCAAAGCAGTGAATTGGCAAGATAAACAACCCAGTAGACTTATTTGTTATGAAATGTTTGTTCAGAAAAGAGAAAAAAATAAAAGCCAGATGGAGTCAGCAAGGTTTCAGCCTTGAATTCCAGCAGTTTGTAAAGGTATTCTCAGAAGGACAGGGACAAATTGAAAATCATTTAAAGAGTGATAAGGAAAAAGATAGCTTGATTTATAAGGCCAGATTTAAGGTGATAAATACCTATTTCTAGGCTAAGAATTATCCAGGGGACATGATAAGAATCTACAAATATTAAGATGATGTGAATATAGATAATAGAGAGGATTTCTTAATGTGTTACAAGATAAAGCTGGCAGGAATAAAATGTTCGACTGAAGAAGTTGCCAAGAATATTTTGGGCTGAAAAGGAAGAGAAGAAGAAGTCAATGGGAAAGGAAAAAGAGGAGGAGGGAGGGAGATAAGGAGGGAAAGAAAGAGAGGGGCAGCAAAGAAGACTGAAATAGAAAATACACGAGGAAGAAAGTAAAGAAATATTTGAAGTAGGAAGAGAGATAGAAGAGTGAAGGGAGACATTTTTGTCAGGTCTAGAGGTACAGGTGGATAATTTCAGCTACCCAGGAGGCCAAAGCAGAAGGATATCATTATCAAAATTAAAGGGGGTGGTGCAGATGGATTAAGTTCATATCCTCATTCTTGCATATATTTTTCTATCAAATGCAATGAAAAGATATAATATTCATGGAAAGAAAATATGTGTCAATCATAGCTTAATAAATAATATTTATAGATGACAAATTAAAACACTATAAAATATAAGGAATTATGGTTGATGGAATTAGCAGAAACTATTACAAAGCAAAGAAATAAGGGAAGGGAAACAGGAAAGCAAAGAAGGGAAATGGATGGGGAAAGAATGAACAATATTTTCTCATTGTATTTATGAAATAGAAGTCATTTTATTTTTGCAAGTTCTCAGGCAAAATGCAAATCCTCCTATGAGTCTGAGTCAGGAAATGGCACATCACCAACAGTCTACTATAGGGCACAATCCACCACTAAATCAGGAGGTGACAGTAATGGGAAGGTAAAGTGGCCATGCTGAGCCATTACTGCTATTGAACCCAGGGCCTGCGTACAGGCTACTTGCCATCCTCGGGCAAGCCTGCAACCTATAACAGTTACTGTAATTGAAACTGAATTATAATGGTGACCTTGCACACATCTTTTCTGTAAAAACTGGACATATAATATTGCTATTAAAATAAGACTATCTGGAAAACAACCTTGCACATTGCTTCTTTTAGCTGGCACCTGACTTCATAAGCAATCCTTCCAGCTTCTTCAGTAAGTATGAAGAGATGGTGAAAATAAAGATTTTTAGATGAATCAGAGGGTGGATGCTGAGAAGCCATCAGACGTTATTGAACTAGGGCCATTGTTTTATAATATATGAGGTTGAGATTCACATTCTCCATTTCAAAAATTCAAAATCCCAGGTCAAGGAAGTTAAGTAATGTGTCCTAAATTACTTAAATAATAAAAGAGGTCAAGAACAGATGGATTTTTAGGCTGTCTATTCTCAAAGTATATATGCTATGCCCACCCAGCCCATAGCACAAAAGAAACATCAAAGTTTTAAGTACTTAATTGAATTGAAGGGAATAGATGACAATTTAGATCTGAAAAGACTCATCAACAGTTTCTGGTCATGAGTCCATGAGATATGGCAACATTTTCACTAACTGTTTAAATTATATATGAACCAAACACGGCTCCATTAAGAAATGATGTCTTTTCTTTTGATACTGCAGGATCTTAATCTTCTTGTCATCATCTTAGTTATTCTCACCATATTTCAAGTTTTCTAACAACTTATGATGTCCTGAAACCTGGATACTTTGAGTAAATGTTAAGGTTCTGTAACTTTATATATTGTCACTGTGTATGATATATGAGACTGGAAATCAATGTATAGTGTTTGATGTCCCACAATAAAGAATGACCTGACATAAGGAGATCAAGGGGATTCGAATTGGAAAGGAAGAAGTCAAA
>JAQHUG010000017.1:7365169-7392685 GCA_028555095.1 Dicrostonyx torquatus | reverse complement strand
AAAATGTTTTCTTCCAGGTGATGCTGAGGTTGCAGGAGTAAGATAACATCCAGAGCTGAACAGAACACTGAAAAGCTACTGTCAGTTGTCCATGATCAAAGAAAATGACTTATTAATGCATTTCACACTTTATAGCTTTAGTTAAAATCAAACCCCACCAGATGAACCTGATACCTACTAGGAAAATTCACACATGTAGAAACAACACTAAACAGTGGTTATTTTAATTAAGCTTGGGGAAACTAGTTTAGTGGTTAAAAACACTGGTTGAAAATTATAGGTACAAGCATAAAAATGATAGTTTTAGTCTCTGTCTGCATGACTTGAGGCAAGGGAATCGGCTGTGGTGGAGGACGCAGAAACTGCTTTAAGTACAGGGGCTTTTTTGCCCAGTAAATGTTAATAATTTAAAGGCTAAGATGAGCAGTGTGATTACTGAGACGATAGACAGCTAGACAGCACAAGTCATGATCCAATGGAGAAGTCAGTGTCACAGGAGTCCAATGGATACTGGTACCTGGAGGAGGGGCAACATCCACAGAGTGAAAGTACTGCCAGAGATTCTGCCAAGATAGTAACAAGTATATGGTTACCCCTCCTTTCCTCTGTCCATATCATGTAGCTCTAATGGTTTTCATGAGCTATAATCAGCCATAAGGGTGTACCTAAGAGAACCTGTGGGAAGCATTTTTATAAGCCTAGAACACAGACACAAGAAGAAATAGATGTGAGAATACACTGGTAAAAGAACACTTTGGTACTGACTTTATTGCATCCCATCTTGAGCCCTCAGCAACCTATGTGCCACATGAACTTGTTATTTAAATGGGATACTTCATAGAAAGGACTTTATTTTGGGCGTGATGTATTTTTGTTGTCACTATCATCACATCAGATATGGTAGGCATATTTTCAATTTCTTTTATTTTCCCATTAGTTAATGGTGAGTGCCACGTGTAGTCTTTAAGAGATTAGAAAGAGACGGTATTAATGCTACAAATGTCAGCATTATGTTTAAAGAATATGTCTGTATTAGGAGGGAGAATATATGCTTGTTAATTCTAAATAATGGAATCAGGAAGGCTTAAAGTTTTCTGTAGGGTGCACAGTGTTATTTTTTTCTTTTGGCTAGCACAGAGCAGCTGTTGCAGGCATAATTTGGAAGCTATATTGTTATCAAGGTACTAACAGTCTTCAAGGACGAAAAGAACAAGTTTCCTCCATAGACTTGTTCTCCAAGTTAAGTTTTCAAAAGCTTACAAAATAGGCACAGGTGTCTCTGCTCAGTTATAATACAAAGAATTCAGACCTGGCAAACAGCTCCTCTGTGGAAGAAAACATACTCAGGCCATTTATATTCTGGCCTGTGTTCTTACAGCATAGGAAATGCAGTGCTGTTAAGAGAGGTAAAATCCTTGTTCTTCTTGGTTTAGATTCAGCAAAGAAAGTCCTTAGTGAGTTTAATAGTCTCCCTGCAAAAGTCCTCTGTCACCATTGCTAAATTTATGCCCATCTTAAACGACTGCATCTTATCAAAAATCATATTGACAAGCAGAACATTTTATGAAGAATATTTGAGTGTTTGTAAATGAGGATACAAAATAAATAGTGCTGGAGAATTCAGAGTCCCTCACTGTTATTTCATTTATTCATCATATTTATTAAATTGAAAAATAATATAAAGCACCAAATCCAGAGACTTTGCCATCTGGTATATTCTAGAAGCCAAAAGAATGAGTGCAAAAATACTCTTGAATTATTCAGAAAGAGATAGCTTGTAGGAGTCAGGTCTCCAAGGTAAGAAAAAAATAAAGTTGAGTTTTGATAGCCTGGTGAGAGCTGATCATGTAAAATAAACAGGAAGAGTAGATCTGTTGTCAGGGCAATGGCTTCATTAATTATTCTGTGTTGGAAAAGAAGAAGCAGACATCTTCCTACTACGTGGGAATTAAAAACAACACAATATTTAAAAACCTAGACTTTATAGCTATATATCAAGTAAGAACTTTTATTTTTTTCCACTTAGCAATTAAAGAAGTGACCATATCCCTCAAGCTTAGTTTGTTATGGTCAAATTAGAAATATTATAATCTCAGGAAATTGGTGTATCAAACAAAACAGAAAACTGCCAGAAATGTTCTAAGTGCTCAGTTAACACCCAGATACTACTATTTTATATTTATTATACCTTTGTTCTTCCAGAAGAACTATACTAAGTGCCTGATATTAATGAGCATAGAGTAAAAAAAGTGAGTATATGGAACTTTTCTACTGTAGACCAAGGTTGAGATATTCTGCTGAACTTCACTTGAGATATTTGTTTGGCTGAGATGCAACAGGCCTATATTTTTAGGATTTATCTAAGAGTACACTGCTTGTAATATGCCACTATTTTAAGTCTATAAACCCTTAAAGAAGCAATCAAGAAAAGTGAGATGAGGGGACTCTATCACTTAGTAAATGCATTTAATTATTATCCATGTAATGAATCTCGGAGCCCTTACAAATCAATGAGAGCGTTTTTCTGTACTCTCAACAGCCTACAGATTAGTATGGACAACCATCAGACCCTTAAACACTTCTATATTCTTTTCTCCAGGAAAAGGAGCTCTAAAGAAGAGACATGAGCACGGCGAGACAAGTGCTCTATGAATGAGTGACACGCCCATCCAAAAATTATGAATTCTTAAAGGTTGATTATTTAGGGCCTGGTTACCCATATTTTCCCAGAATTAAAGCAGGGAAGGAAAAATTGCCCCATCAGCAGCAATCCCACAGGAAATGTCTCTTTAGAGTCTCCAGGGTCATAAAGTGTGGGCCAAGCAAACACTGGCATTGAAATGCTCAGGAACATTAACTTTGATCTAATGAGCTACAGCAGCAATTCCCAGCCTTATGTTTCTTAGCTAGTTTATCCAATGACAGAGTTTCTAGTCTAGGAATCACTCCTGTGGGCACCCCAGGGTCCTGAATGATCTCTAGCCAGCTGCCGAAACTGTAGCTCCTTTTCACTATTCAATAATATTATTCAAAAGAACTTGCATTTCAATTAGATGAAAATGGTTGTAATTCTGTTTGTCAGTAAGCCAATTATTCACTAATTTTTGTATTTTATTATATATCAAGGTTTTTGAGAAATCACAGTGACTGACACATTAAGTTGACATTGATAATAAAGCTATGAGTTTTTGACCCAAAATCTACTGTCATTTTTTCCTTCATTATCCCTTCCCTTTTGTCAGCTTTCAGGTTTTCCTGGCCTAGCCCCTACTCAGGTGTCTATCTCCTGTCACAATGACTAAAGAGCCATTTTGCAAGGCGTCATCTTTCAATACTATCAATAGGGATGGTGAGAGTAATTTCATATTATCAAGCAAATGCGGAGTTGTCGAATGGGTTATTATAACTGCATAGATGAGAGAATTCTAATACACTTGTGGAAGTCAGGTATCCATAGTTGTTTAGATTCCTTTGGCCATCTCATCCTGTAGTCTGCCCTTTGAACCTCCTGGTTCTGAGCAGTTAGGACTAAGTCTGAATTCACCACTAGCATTCCAGAGTCTTTAGCTTAGTTTACCAATAGGTGATTATAGGGCCTCGCTGGAAATTGACATATGTGTGTTTATCTACATAAGTATGCGTATGCCTATTCTCCATCACATATATATACATGCTTTTATCATCTTTAAATATGTGTCTAATATATGTGCTTTTATCATTTCTTTGGAGAATCTTGACTAAAGCAGAAGTCTTTGCTGTTGGACATTCCTAGAAGAGGCTTTACTTGGGGAGAAAATCAGAGTGATTTTGTATCTGAATATTGTACATGGCAGAAACAACACCTGGAACCCATCATAAAGAGTACATCAAGCAAAATGTCATGTGTTCTCACATCCTCACTAATTTATTCTTCAGGTCATAGCTTTTCTATGCCCACACCTACACACCTACACACACACAATCACACACACACACACACACACACACACATACCTTCATGTCATCAAAACTCTCACCAATACTCTCTATTCAACAATTTCTCCTGCAATTTCTAAACTAGGTATTTACTTGTATTTTTGAATGGGATTAATGCAATTTAATTTTGGCCTGCTTACAATGGAACTTAGATCAGAAATTATTTTATTTTTGTTTAAAGCTCATTTCTAACATTTGTAATAAAAGTATGACCTTGTTTTGAGGGTTTTTTTGTCAATTAAAGTTAAGAGTGAGCATTTAAATTGAGTTCTGTTTTTCTACGTGACATTCCTGGGTGTGTCACGTGTCTTCTTATGACTTGGCAAGGTTTGTGCACCATGTGTTGACCTCATGCCTGCTGAGGAATATACTCTTATCATGAGTGGTGTTTCACTCATCTCTGCATTTTAAATACAGTGGGTGGTATAGACCTTCTCTGATAGGATCTTGTGATTGAAAGTCTTTCAACAAATAAAATATTCTTGCCATATCTAAAAGTAACTGATGACAGCACACAATGACATTTTTCATTTTATAGGAAGGCCACGTACTAAACAGGCTACAATTAATGTCCAAGAGCCAGAATGCATCATTTCCTTTCATGACAAGAAAATAAATTACACAGCTTTTCTCATTCATATTTACCCAACTATTTTTTTTATATATGCATGGTCTGTGCCCTACACTATTTTGGGTATGTGGATATGGAAAATACAGGAATAAATTATCATATAAAAACATATCCTATAAAAAATCATACAAGCTACTTTTTAAAAAAGTACACTGCAGTTTTTTTTTTCATGCTGGTGGAAATATTGGACCCAATATTTAGTAGTCACATTGCCTTAATGATGTGATCTTTCTCAATTCCAAAGCATTATTTACTTAAATAGAGATGCCACCGACCTTACTAGGTTGCCAAAATTGATTAAGGCAATATTAAGTGTCTGGTTATAAGGTGCCACTATTCTTTTGATAGTGCTTTGGGATATTTTACTGTTAAGGTTTTTGGTTGAAATATATCTTCCTCATGCAAAAGTGTGCTGGAGTTTAGCATATAGAATTTCAGAATGTGGGCTTACATTGAGATACGATCTTTAAAATGATGTTAAGTTGAAACCAGGTTCTAACAGTGAACCATTCCTGCATGATTAGTGCTTTCATTTAAAAGATGAAAAAGAAGAATAAAGGAGAAGAGCAGAAAGAGGAAAAGGAGGAGGAGATGAAGACACACATACTTTTAAAACAACAGTTGAAGATGACTGCCAATTTGAGCCCCATTTCTGCTAAGCAAGGATGGTAAAAGATGGTCATCCAACCACTAGAAACTAGATGAAAAACCAGGCCCACCTGGTTGCACAGCTCAAGAAGAATTTGGCTCCAAATATCTGGCCTCTAGAACACTGAGACAAGTAAATTGTACTGATGAAACCACTGTTTACAGTATCCAGTTATGACATCATCAGCAACAAAATTCTTTGGATAGCTTTACCTTTTTGCTATCTTTAAAATTTTTGTTTTGTTTGTTTTGTTTTTTGAGATAGGGTTTCTTTGTAGCTTGGAATCTGTCCTGGAACTAGCTCATGTAGGCCAGTTTGGCCTTGAACAACAGAGATCCCTGTCTCCCGAGTGCTGGGATTAAAGGTGTGTGTCGCCACTGCCCAGCAGACAGCTTTACATTTAAGGGTGAGCTGTAAGAAGGTTTTTATTATATTTGTTAGCATCAAGAGCACCTGTCAGTTTTCTTCACTTTAGAGACAACGAACCAAAGGAGGGTGAGAGGCCATGAATACAAAGTGTACAAGATAATCACCCCTAAACACTTTGTTCTTGCTCTTTCTATGAATATTAAAAGTGAAGGGGGAGGAAACATATAGAATTATGCTGCAAACACAGAGTTCATTTAAAGTAGAACCAGTCTCCTGGAAATAGAAAGTAACCTTTGAAAGAAGTCTGTAGTGACATCTATAATGCGAATATCTTCTTTTGACTTCTAGCTACTTCGATCAGCTCTGAACAGTTACAAACCCTCTTTGACACAGTGTTCTCTGCCATCAAATTTGCCTTGGGTTACACACATTATTTGGAGTGTTCCATGAAGAAATCAGTTAAAGGACTAGGTTTCATTACATTCTTACTTGGAGACATAACAAATTAAAAACTGATCATTCCATTGCCAGCTATGGATACTGAATTATTAGGAAAACAAAGAGAATAAGGTTAAAATATGAGAAATATATGTACAAGACAAAAGAATTTCCAAATAGTTTTTATTCAATAAATCTAACATAGTATCCATTAATTCAAAAGAAATCATGGAGGTCCATTTGTGTGTTTGCTAGCTCAACATTAAACTTCTTTTCCAAGTTTAAATTATTTTATGTTTTTAAATATTCATGTATATATACTTGGTCATTCGTCATATCCACTCCCGATATCCACTGTCTCTCTTCAATACCATTGCTATCCACTAATATACCTCCCTCACAAACTCTTGTCCGGCTATTTTTAATAATCTACTGAGGCCATTTAGTGCTACCCATTTGCTGTTGTGAATATTCACTGAGGTGTGAGTAAGCTGCCAGTGGCCAACTTTCTAAAGTTTACTTACTCCTCTCTCAACATCCATCAACTACCAATTGCTCCAAGTTAAGCATGGGCATCAGAAGCCCCTCCCTTGCCCCTGAGGGAATATTTAACTGGCTCTATTTTGCACAGGACTGTGTTATGAGCCACAGACACAGCAAGCCCACCCATGCACTAGCCGTTCCATATCCAGAAGACAGCATTTCACATCACCTCCTCCCTGTCCTCTTGCCCTTTCATTCTTTCTGTCCTGTCTTCCTCAATGATCTTTTGAGCAGTGTGCATGTATTGAGGGGGACAGTTGATAAACGTGTTTCATCTGCTGCTGAGCATTTAGAATCACTTATGTTCAGAACCCCGAAGAGTAGAATACATGTGATATGAAAGAATGGAGACGAAGGTTATAGGTAACAAAAAGTTCAGGCCTGGTTAGAATCAAATGGTTGAAGAAATTGATGATAAAGGGTTGTTTAACCAACATTAAGAATGTATGGCCGGGCAGTAGTGGTGCACGCCTTTAGTCCCAGCACTGGGGAGGCAGAGGAAGGCAGATCTCTGTGAGTTCCAGGCCAGCCTGTTCTACAAGATCTAGTTCCAGGACAGGCTCCAAAGCTACAGTGAAACTTTGTCTTGAAAAAAATCATAAAAAAATTAAGAATTATGAATATGACTTATAAAATAACACTAATATAGTGTGTGTGTGTAGTTTTTTTAAGCTGTTGCAGTTATTGTCTGTGCAGAGACACTTTATTTTTTTATATTAATTTTAACCATGTAAAATTTTTAAAAATACCCCGGATTCATTATAAATTGTTGCCTGTATTTACTTGAGCAAACAAATTTTATTTTGATGAATTATCTTTACATTCCACTTGTGAGTTGATTAGAAAGCTAACGCAGTTGAATAACACTTTATTTCCATCTTATTTAGCTCTGAAAAGAACACACGAATAGCTTTGCTTGTCTATTCATGTACAATTCATTTAGACTTTTAAAAAGGAATGTTGATGTGCTTTTAGAGTTGTTTTCTATTTCTTTTCTAACTCCATTTTTGGGGATGTGACATGCTGTGAGTAAACCGTTATTATGTTTAATTGTTTTTTTTTTCCAGGAAGTATTCTTAGCTACCATGTCATTATCTTTTAAAAACACATGGATTTGATGTAAATGGATGGAGTTTTTAAACTAACAATGGGAGTTCTCTCTTAATGTGATTTCTAAATTTTCTGAACATACTATCACTTGTTTATATGCTAAAAATATTCAAGCAAAAATGTTAATCATAAAAATGTCTGTGAAGCAATTTAAAAATACATCAAAATTTTAATTGAAATTATAAGCTTTTTGTACAAAGTCAGGTTTTGAAGATAACACAACTAGCCTCAAAGTCTTTTGAACTAAGGCCACATAACAACATAACTTCTCTAGAATCAACCACAAGACTCAAGTTCACAGATCTGGGAACTGCCTCAAAGGTGTGTTTCTCTTAGTGAGTAAATTCATCTTTTGTCCTCCTCCTTTTCCTCTTCATTGACCTACTCTTCCTCCTGCTCCTTCTTTTTCTCAATCATTTATTAGTTGCCTGTTCATTTTAGGGGAGGCATTCTTGTACTCTCTAATTTCTAATTCTTAAATGACTCACTATTGCCATATTCCTAGACACTTTGATGCTTAGGCAGGAATGAAACATAGTGTTGACAACAAGAGTGATCACCTAGGTTGAGCATCTTACTCTCTATCTGCTTTCTGAATGACCCAGGTTTTGATCCTATATAGCTTCAGTCTTAAACGGAGCATCTTCAAAACACTACTTTCCACGTCTGAGAGAACATCACAGAAAAGGAGGTGGAAATAATGCAACAGTTTCAATGGAGAGAAGAATTCCATAAAATTCTGTCTTCCTGACATGACATCAATACCACACTCAAGACCTCAAAACACCTATGTTTACCAGCACAAAGCCTACACAAGAACAAGTCAGTTAAATTTGTGGCATAGACAAAGTAGATGATCTCCAGGTCACACACTGAGAAACCACTGATAGCTTATATTAGCTGAGGGACTGAGAATCATTCATTTAGGAGGATGTGGTCACCGATAGTTTTCCTTTCCCATTCTCCATTGGCTGCCACTACACACAAGCTCATACGGGCAACAGTACCTGTGCTTAGGTTATTTATATAGAAGGACACGAATTATGATGGATATATGTTGGAGGAGTTATGGGGGCACATGGAGAGTGAAAATGGGCTAGAAACATATTATATTCATCATATAGTTGTGTGTGTGTATATATATATATATATATATATATATTTCCCAAGAATAAAGAAAGATTTTAAAAATAAAATGTTTTAAAAGTACAAAAATAAAGTGGGGTACCTCGATGCCACACAATACTAAGTGCAGTACTATTCATGAGTGCTTCAGATATGAATCAGCACATATAAACACCAAGAAAACTGCAGTTGATATTTGCTCCTCTATCTTATCTATTTTTGTCTTCCACTCCTATTACAGTGGAATTCTCCTAGAGAAAGATGCTATCTATTACGTGGTCAGTTCTCGATAGATGATAACCACTAACACAGTCATGCCTTTGATAGAATCAAACGTCTTGTGTTTTTCATAATGATTATTATGTGTAGGGAAGAGAGTGAAATTGTTAATTTATTCAGTATCACAAACATTAAGGTGTCTCTGACTTTGACTTTCTTGTTTCTTTTTTCCACTTTTTTTTCCATTGTAGTTGAGACATGTCCCAGGAATCACAAATCCATTAAGAGTGACCTACATAAAGCCAATATTGCAATCCCTAAAGTTTGCAACTTAACATATTTGATTCTTTGCATTTATGTCCTGTGTTGTGCTTTCCACAGCTGTAAGCAGTTCTTTATATCTCTCATGTCAATTAACGTCAGAAGGAAAGGAAGCTGTAAAAGAAACTCTCCCTTCTCTTCCTAGTACTTTCTCTTCTACCACCAAGGAGAAATATCTCTTAGCAGATCTCAAGAAGATTTTCACCTAATAGCTCAAAGTGGGATACAAGAATATATATCTGTGGTAAACAATATACACACGAGAGAATGAAGAGAAAGTCCAAAGTTGAGCAGGATATGAAAATTTACATGGCCCATAAGAGAGAGCTTCATCTTCCACTTCTATTTGTCTAATGTGAGAAAAGGGCCACGTGCAAACTCACCTGAGATCCGTGAACTCTTGTCTATAAACAGTGTGAGACAACTCTAATTGAATTCAGAGATGATACCCCATCACCATCAGAATCAGCTCTGGAGGATGTAGAACCAGGTCAACTAGGCCTGTTTCC
Source organism: Dicrostonyx torquatus (assembly GCA_028555095.1). Classification (NCBI taxonomy): domain Eukaryota; kingdom Metazoa; phylum Chordata; class Mammalia; order Rodentia; family Cricetidae; genus Dicrostonyx; species Dicrostonyx torquatus. Next base: position 7,382,796 of record JAQHUG010000017.1, on the reverse strand, counting down.
TGTCCCAGAACTAGCAATCGTTCCTATCATGAGTTGATTTTCAAGCCATTGATTTTTAAAACTGGTAGGGGCTAGCAAAACCATAGGATGTGGAGTCTAAAACATGAAACTGGAATTCTGAATGTGCTACTTTTTACCCAGGAGAATCTAAGGAATATTATTTTATGTCTAAGCCTCCCTCTTCTTATCTGGTAAGCAAGATTATTAACGACTACCTGCTGGGGCTGATATAAGGATAAGTAAAGAGAAACTAAAACCCTGTCTGACCCAAAGTGCATCCCATCTTTACATAGAGCACCCAAATCTTTCCTTAAAATAAAGAAATAAAACCCAAGCCTAACATACAAAGCCAGGTAGGAATTATTTCCCTCTATTGGAGGCAGCAAGTATCTCACATCCCATGAAGAGCAAGAAATCTTATTGTACCATCTTTAACTGATAGATGATATTGGAGTTAAAAATCACAGACAGTGTCAGCTTCACTCAGCCTTTAATAAACATCCTGCCCTTCCATGGAATTAAGAGCCAATAAAATCTTGCAACATAGTTATAAGAATTGTTCTTCTATCTCTTATTTTCCCTTCTCTCCAGCTCATCCATTTAACCACAATTATCATGATAGTGGTAATCACAATTAAATGTGTTAATTTTTTATTCGTGAAATCTGATCAGATCCTCACACTTGCTCTTTAAGGTTGCAGTTTTAGTAACAATTACCCTCCATAGGCTCATGGCACTGTCTGGAGCAGAGCGTTATGGAGTCACTAGGATGTGAAGCTTTACTGGAGAATGCACCACCATAAGGTTGAGTATTGAGGGATTTTATAGTCATGTTGTGTTTCCGGTGCACAGGTAAAATGTTATCAGCCAGCTTCCTACTTCTGCTACCTGCTGTCATTCCTTCCCCAAAGTCATGGATTCGACCACTGCCGAAGCTTCCTTGGGCATTGTTTTAGCACATTAACAGAAAAAGACTAGGACAGAATAGGACAGAAGTACAATACATTTGGTCTCCTTTGTACTAAGACAGAAGTACAGGTCTAAAGAAGACAAATACTTTGCTCAAGATCACAAATTAGCTAGTAATGTTAAATTCCTTGTGGAGACATGTTTTTCCCCTGACTTTACATTCTCTCCTGTTGTTCTCATCACTTTTCCCCAGTCACCATTACCCATCAACCTCTGCAGCCATGTTCCTTTCCCACACCCACTTTGTTAAAATACTGCAACTATTTCCCAGTTTTGAGATCCTTTTCTAATGTTTATGGTGTTGAACTTTTTGATGACATGATGTATTTGCTTAGTCTCATTTATTTTATTTATCTGTTTGTGCAAAATGTGTGTGTTACCTGAAAAGTAGTTGATCAGGACCCTCTCTATCTTAATTAAAATCATCTATATATTTGAATAATATTTTCTCATCCTGCACTTCTACAACTTTGCAAGATAGTTATTATGTTTCTTATCAGATACTGCAGAAGTATTCTGCCTTTCATAAATCACTGCTGAATCTGTGCTGGTAGTAACCCTCCCGTTCAGTTTTAAGCTCTAGCACCTGCAAAGAACAGGCTCTCAATAAGTGTTAATAAATATCTTCTGTTCAAGAGTCACACAGGGAAGCAGATCACAGGTAGACTCAAATGAAATTGGCGACCTTGAACAGTACCATGAGATAAGAACATTTAGGGAACAAATAAATAGCACATCTTGGTGAATTCATAGCAGGAGGAAGCTTTTGAAAGAGAACACTTGCCTCTTAGATTTTTAACAGAAGAGTCCTTTGCACTGGCAGCCATTAATGGCTGCTACCTGTGGACACACAATAGGAGAGTAAGAGAAAGTAGGTGAGGCTCTGTGATGCATATATACTTTAGTAGGAATGTAAGAACGAAAAGGAGATCTGGAAAACCTGGCTTATATCAAAGGAGAGCTGACTCTCTTCCAAAAAATTTGATTATGATGGTGGGTAATAAGAAGACAATAAAATATTTTGGAGTCAAAAATATCACAATTATCTCTTAAAGTTCAAACATATGTTTATACATTAAATTGTATCTTTATTTTCTATATTACAATAAAACCATAGAAAATCATATCAGAAAATCATTTCATTTCATATCATTGTATTCTCTCTGCCACATGTACATGTGGTTATTCAGATCCCTCTCTAGTTCGTTCGTTATTTCATGTAATTTTATTTTATAGCTGTTCATTCTGTTCCTGTTGCTGTTATTAACCTTGGTAGTGAGCATTTATATAAAACTTCTTCAGAATAGAAATGATGCACATTTGCAATACTTCAAAGCCTGTAATGTGGGTGACATATTCTTGTGTACAAAAAAATCCATAACCCAGTTTTAACTAGCAGATATGGCCTACCAAATTTCATAATATTAGTATTACTAAATAGCTAAAATTAAAAGCATTAAAAGTACAGAATTTTTTGGATAATTTTTTTATTCTTATTATTTGACCAGAGTTTAGGCTAAGTATAGGTGAATATCTGACATAAAGTATCTGACCATGTTGTTCATATTCATGTTGGTGATCCTATTATACCTAGGTGTTCTTCTGATGTAAGTACCAGATGCAAATCCCAGGCCTTTCATTTTCTGGCCATCTCCCAGAATGGTAGTCACTATCAATTGTAAGGTAAAACACATCCTCTGATAGTAAAGGCTCAAAGGATATTGATAATCACATCAAATTTGGTTATGGCTAGCGCCATAAGGGGTTAATATTAGACATTTGGTTTCTCAGATGTGGAGTCAATGTTTTTCATCAAGAATGAAGGCAATCTACTCTCTAGGAAATAATTTGCACAGTTTGCTACATGAAAATGTTTGCTCATAAATCTTAGCCATCTTTTAGCAATTGTGAATGCATATAAATTCCTCATCTAAAAATTCTTCTTGTAGTCAAGCCTAATCTTTAAAAAAGTAAACCAAAATCACAAAGAGTTGACAGGAAGGAAATTCCTGGATTTTAAGAGCATAACATCGTTATTTTGGCACATAGAAGAACAAAGACAGCAACTTCCATGGCTAGGAGCCAGAGGGAAACAAAAGGCTCACAGACTATTGTGTCTGTCCAGCTCCAAAGTGAGATACAAGCTACATGTGCAGCAACTTAGCTTAAAGGCACAGCTACTATCCTCGGGTTGAGGGGCACCCCATTGGCCTCCAGCATTTCAATGAAACTGACATTCACCCAGAGAGAAAACGAATTTCATAGAAGTGTGTGTATGTGTGTTCTTGTGTGTGGCGTGTATGTGTGTGTGGTGTGCATATGCATGTGTAGTGTGTGTGAGTATGTGTGTGTATGTATGTATGTGTGTGTGTGGTGTGTGTGCAGTACACACAGATGGGCTTGAAAAGAGGAAGCAAGAGACAAAGATTAAATAGTGCATATCAGTTACATATTAAAAACAAAATATTAACTTGTTATGGTCTGAACACAGTTTTCATAATTCCTGTGGTAAAATTTAATCGCAACCACAGTATTTTAGGAGGACTTTAGAAAGTGGGGTGGGACATGTCTGTGACTAAGATGTCATAAGTGAGCTAACACATTGTTCATTTGCCTTCTTGTCCCTTTCTATGAAAGGCACATCTTTACTCCAAAGAATACAGCACTTGAGTTACTATGTTCAGGCAGAAAATCTACATGTATTTCCATTCTATACTTCCCCATATCTAGAGCTGTGAGAAAATAAATCTTTGTTGTTTATAATGTAGCCATTTTTAAGTGTTTTGATTAAAACCACACATATAGACTACAACAGAAACCCTATCATACCTTCAATAAAATTATTCAATCTAAGATCATTTTGTAATATGTATAATATATACATATTATATATTATACAGGTAATATACAATACACACATATGCTATACGTATTACAAATAGTCTTATATTAGACTTATATGTATATATTATTATTTGTATATGTTATATGCATATATACTTATGTGGATACACATATATTTTATGCATAAGTACACATATTGTTATGTATATATTATATAAATATATGCACACATATATGTGTGCATGTATAATGTGAAAATACTACACTCTATTTTTATTGTGTGTCTTTGTATTATTCCCTTTATCTGAGTCTGTGCTAAGAAGCACCCTTCCTTCCGTTAGACACCACAGAATTAGACAATTTTACTACTTTCAAGATTTTTCAAAAGAAGGATCACAGTAACAACTAGACTAGTATATTAATTTCCAGAAACTAAGATATTTTTATATTTTGAAGGACTGTATGCCTTAGAGAATATTTACCATTCAAACACAATTTTGGTTCTACTTTCATCAAACTAGTCCAACTTTGTCAAATATCAGACACCTAATGGAAAGCCATGTCCTTGATTGGGAGTTTACTCCAGTGAAATTCTTGTAAGGATTCCTATTACAGAAAGACACAGGCTACATTTCACCTGACAAGGATTTTCCTTTTAAGTATACATATGCAAAGCCAAATCTGTTAGTAGCTTGTAATACAGAATCCCCTGGGTACATTCACAGCTCGGCGTTGTTCAGTGTCTGTTGCATTTGATCTGAGAGAGCAAAAAATCTAAGCCATGTCCCAAGGACTGCCTAGATAAGCAGGCTCAGGGTTATTGTTTGCAACTGGTAGAGATTGTGAAATAAAGCAAACATAATTTTTAACTTTCAGCACCTTCCAACAGGCTGAGATATAACGCAAAATGGTCCACGCAGGGATATTAAAGGAGGGCCACACTTAGATTCAGAAAGCCCCAACATTGTCTCTTTGTCACTGTATGGTGCAATTTCATCAGAGTTGTGACACTGCTGGTGTGGTTAATGGAAACAATGGCTAGGGTGGTGTAACTGGAATGACTAAAATGCTCACTAACACTTGACACTATTTGTGATAAAGCAAAACATATTTAATAAGGGTACACAGGAAAAAAAAACACTCAAAGGGGAAAAATCCTTCAAATGTGTAGGGCATGTTGGGACAGGTCTAAAACATGAATCTGTAAGTAGCCTCATGAGGTTGTGTGTCTTTCTTGAGGTAGCAAAGGCAGTACTCAGTGTAACTAAAAAGATCTCAACAGTCAGGGATCGAAACAGATGGCAATCGTGTGCATATGCTACTCGATCAACTTTCTTTTCTGAAATAGTCAACAGTGTTTATTAGGAGAAATGTGGCCCCAAGGCATATCAATTTAACAAAGGTATGATTTTTGCATTAATGATTTTCACGTTCAGAAAAATTGTGAAATAATAATTTTAATTTGTATGTGGTTAATGGATACATTGATGCAGTACAGTCTCCATATGTGTTCATGATTATAGAGGTGAGATCATCAGATGAATCAGGAAAGCTTATCTCAGCACAAAGGTGCTCACCATTGTCTAGCACACATTCACATCTGTCTTTCTGCCCATTCATTCTTCTATGCATTTATCTACTCACCCATCTATCTGTTCATTCTTTTTTTCCATCATGTCTCTAAGTGTTCCAATAGTTATTAAAGTACCACAGCATTTTTAAGGTAGGCAGACCAAAGTTATGGTTCTAGTTTTATCACTGTAGTAACTGAGTTGAATTGAGGATGTAGGATGTCGTGGTTGAGTGTTGTAAATTATAATTACTCAAACTGAACTGGCAGGCTGTAGGACGATTTCCAAGCACAAGCACAATAATGGACCCCAAACAAACACCCCCAAAATGACAGTTGTCAGTATTACTATTAATGCTTTTTGGAGCCAGGCAGTGAGTTCTACATATGTTTTACAGTTACACAGAAGAAGATAGAAATTTTTTTTCTTTTTGGCCCTACAGGAGATTCCATTGGCCTGGTAAGTACATGTGCCAAGTAAGTCAAATGCTAAATTACTAATTTTCCTGTGAATTGGGAATATATAAAGCACTAAAATATTAATTTATAGAAATGTCTAAGGTGACAGAGACAGATAAGAAGTTAAGCCACCTACATTTTTCCTGTTTAATTTTTGTTGTGATCATAAATATCAAGAACTATTACATCTTCCATTGTTATATGAGAAAAGTGAGACTTAGGAATTGGAGGCACTATATATATTCATGCTTATAATCATAGGGTAGTGCACTCCTAAGTTTATACCAATGAAACTCCTCTCTGAGTTGAAATATGGTTAGTAAAGAGTCTCATAAATGAAAACAAATAAGTGTCAAGTGATCAGCTTTAAACAGGATAACTCCTACAGGATAGGAATGCACAAGAGTTGTAATTGCTTGTCCCAAGACTTCATGAGACATGCTAAGCAATTAGTCTCAGATGGGAAAAGTCTTCTGGGGTACCACCGACCAGGAGCTAATGGCAGACATGGACTTCTGGGGCAGAAGAAATCATTGTCTTTAGTGATGGGGCCATTGATAAATTGATCATGTCACATCAGATAACTTCTTATCTATACCAACGTGAGTGGCCCTGCTTAAGCCCTATGGGTCACACAGCAAAAACAAAAACAAAACAAAAAGAGAGAAAAATAGGTTGGTATTTGGTTGTAGGAAGTATGGGATGATGTGGACAGAGGAAGGATAGAAAAGGGTTGAGGAATGAGTGTGACAAGAATGTTCTAAATACATAAGAAATAATCAAAGAGCAAATTAATCAAAATATATATTCTAAAATAAGAAGTAGAGTTATTTCGGCTGTATCAAACACTTAAAGTGGAATGCTTAAAACTTAATCCAAATCATTTGTTAGATTGGAGGAATGGAAGATCTTTTTTCTATTTTAAATGGGTAGTCAGAGAAGGTGCAGGCAAGAAAATGAGATATGAATCTAGCTATGAGATAGGAGGAGACCATTGAGAGATCAGGGGAATACCTGCCTGTAGAGCCCAACCATGAAGAACGTCCAGGACATTGAGTTTATCAACATAAAAATAGGTGGTGACCCTACCAGAGCAGAATCCTGACCATTAGCTCAAGACAGAGATGAAAGAGCATCCTTGGTACCTAAGGAACAGGATAGGGAAGTGGAGTTAGTTAACACAACACATTGCTCAGAAACACAATAAAGACAGAGGGCAATGCAAAAGAGAAAAGAGGATAATTGTGTTGTAATATCCTGAGCAGGTGGGTGGGTATGGATCCTATTCATATGCATGGTTGACTATGAAGCATGTGCCTCTCTGTTGATGCTGGGATAGTAACGGAGTGGCCAATGACAAATAGTGTAGTTAAGCCAGAAATTGAGTTAGAGCTTTACAGGAACCCCCTAAAAAACGATGTTCTGTGCCACATGTGCCTGTCTGGACTTTGTGTTTTTGGAAATAGTGGCAATAAAACAACTTTGGATATATAAGTGAATTTTTCTATTGATCTTCAAAAGGAAGGTGAGCCCTCTGGACTTTGAGGGATTTATGTGATTTGAGTTGATGAAAAGTAAAAGAGGCTGGGACAAATCTAAACTAGAAGACCAACAGTACTGATAACAAAGGGGCAACAACTAGTATACAGGGAGCCAGAGAAGATGACTGTGAAAAGCATGGAAAATGAGAGTCTATCTATCCAAAACACTCCAGAGTCAATCCTCTTACCGGGTCCTAACTCCACACACTATCTCTGTGACCTTGGTCCCGATAACAACATTTTTTTCCTGTGTAGACATTAGAAATAGATATTGTAATAGCTTGTCTTTCATATATAGAACTAAATTGAAAAATTGGGATAAGGTTACCATGTATGCTGGCACACCATAAATTCTCATTAAATGGTGGCTGTTGTTTTAGGTAGCCTCAAGGGAGCCGACAGGGAATATGAGAGGAGGGTCTCAGGCTTGTGAAATATAGTGGAAAGAAATGTGATAGAAAATTCCATCATTTCAGGAGGCTGGATGCATTCTACAAATACAAGTTTTGATCCTTACCCTATAAATTCACATTTTATGTGCCAAAGCTTATAAGAAGATTAATCTAGGATAATACTTGATATTATACAAAACCACAATAACTCCTAAAGATGAAAACTGGAATGTTTGCACTCTAAAAATGGAAAAAATAATGATTTATTCTCTAAATTTAGAAAACTGTCTTTGAGATGAACATGATGTTAATCTTCACACTGCTTATATGTTTTCATATTTTAATGACAATAGTGGCTAGGAAAAAAAAACATATCCAGACATTCATAAGAGTGCTTGATGTGGCTGAGAGATGGCTTATAGTCTGAGTGTGCTTGCTGCATTTGCAGAGGACGCTGGCTTATTTCCCAGAACTCATATGGGGAGGTTGCAACCTTTAACTCTGGTTCCAGGGACTCTGAAATCTCCTCGACTCTATAGGAACCTGTACAGTTATAAGCAGACACTCATGTGTGTGCTTGCATGCATAGCATACACACACACACACACACACATACACACACACTAAAACTATTTTTTAAAAGGAATATTTGATTCATTCTCATTTTTTTTTTCTGCAAAGGGTGTTCAGAGAATGCAGCAACCATCCTTACTAATAGGAACTCAGGAGAAAGACAGCATTATATTCTAAAAAGGATGTTTACATTTCCAGAAGCCTAAAATATAAATAGAATTGTACTTCGCCTTTCACAGAATTGGATAGTTATTTCCTTGTTGCTTTATTTATCTTAAATTCCTTTTCTTTGAAGTCTTTGTGTGCTCTTAATCAAACAATAGAGAGTTCTTTCTTCAAGTTTTCCAGCTCAATAGTTATAAACATATTTTCCTCTGAAATCCAGCTACAGTTATCACGGAGTTTGGCCTTATCTATTAAAGATCACAGCAAGCATGCTTTTAAAAAGTAATCATAGGTTCTAGTCTATTTGAAGCATCACTGCTAAAGTCTTCAAAACAGAAATGAAAGTAGAGGCTGATGTGATTTTTATGATAGCAGTTTTGACCCTCAACATTTGTAAATTTTATCCTAAGAGTGTTAAAATATATCTAGAAAATTCACAAGATGTCATTATTTATTCAAAATAACTATTGAGGATATGAATAAAAATCACATCAGCCTTTCACACAAACAAGTATATACCAATACCAGACAGTCTCCTTGAACAGTTCTTAGATTACTAGACATCCAAGGTAGAGAGAATAAGTCAGTTGGTAGAGCACCAGTGTAGGACCCAGGAATATCCCAGTCCCATGCCCCATAAATGATGGATTTATGAGAAAAAAACTGCACGAGAGATGGTTAGAAAGTGCAGGGCTGATCACTAGTGTAACCTGGCATGCCAATTAATAATGGGATAGCTGAATTTAAAAAAAAAAAAAACAATCAAGATTTCAGGTATGGGTAACTTACATAGTATGTAAAAGGTGCTTCAACAGATTGATTTTAGCCAGTTGTAGTGGTGTACAACTTTCTATACAAGTACTGGAAGACAGAGATGGGTGGATCTCTAGGATTTGAGGCCAGACTGGCCTACATTTCAAGGTAGCAGGGTTATATAGTGAGATTTTGTCTCAAACAAAGAGTTATTTTAGAAAGGATAGTAAGTGCTGTTTCTAATCATGGGTACTTTAGCATTGTAATGAAAAGAAATAAATATATTGTATATAAAAGGATGGATCAGTTTAATTTAACGTTTATTTTTCACTCCCAGTGAAATGAAGGAACTTATTTGAAAGCCTCAGAAATGTTAACCTTGGCTGTCTTGAAGATGGAACAAAATCTGGTGAGGGGCCAGGAAAGAGGGAAAGAGCTACAGGAGCATCCACTTAGGCGTGGTGAATACGGCTGGGGAAACAATTCTTGAGAATTAGATATGTTGTCAAGGCTACTTTTTTCCCTTTTGTGAATAAGACCCAAACTCTATCCTCAAACATGCTTATCTTCACATTGTGTGGGACTTCAATGACAGGAGAAACACAGTTTATTTTACATTATTCTTGCTAAATCATGTTAAAGAACATTGACACAAATTAAGCAGTACAGAATCAGAGGTAATGAGGGAACAAAAATCACTTACTGTGTTAATTTAAGGACTGTGCATAAACTTCATGCAGATTTAAGTTCCCCAACAGCTTGCAAATGGGTCACTCAAGTATTCAAAAGCAGCAGTTCCTGGAGGTGTATTACTCATAAGGACCACAGAATGGGGCATTTTATTGTTATCACTTTCCTTTACATTCTGTCCACTGCTGAGTCATACACTCATACATATATGCTAAATCATGTCTCTTGAAGTGGAGTCCCTCTGGATCAGAATTAAAGCAAGAGTCTTGAAGTCAAGTTTTGCATGGAGAACAGGGGCCCTTTGTTTGTTCTGGCTGCCCGGCTATCTTACACCCGAAATTATCACGCAGAAACTGGATTTATTTAAACACTGCCTGGCCCATTATCTCTAACTTCTTATTGGCTAAGTCTTACATCTTAATTTAACCCATTTCTGTTAATCTGTGTATCGCCACGTGATTTTGGCTTACTGGCAAGATTCTAACCAGCATCTGTCTCAGGCAGGAGAACCATGGCTTCTGCCACTCTGCCCTTCTTCCTAGCATTCAGTTCTGTCTACTCTGCCTACCTAAGTTCTGCCCTATCAAATAGGCCAAGGCAGTTTCCTTATTTAACCAATGAAAGCAACACATAAACAGAAGGACCTCCTCTACCAGTCAGGCCTGCCTCAACATCATGTCCATCACTTCTCAGTAAGGGAGGCCTATATCTACGTTGTATTTCTGTCTTTTTTGTGAGTAATTGTTCTTCTTTTATAAACCAAAAGAACTAGTATGTGCTAGCAGCACATTAGGAAAGATAACAAGGAAAGTGTGTGTAAAATGCTTAACTGTAAGAATTGTCCAATTTTTTTCAGAAGAATAAGACCCAGGCTACCCTGTGTGTTTTATAGCATGTAAGCAGTGTGAAGAAGTACCACAAAGGTAGCTACCATGACAAAGTACGCTAGACACAGGATAGAAGGTGGTAAACCTCCCACCCCCCCAAAAAAATCTCCCTGGCTTCTAGGCTTTACTAAGGGGTATGGTAAACCGGATGAATATTTCACAGTATTCAGTAAAGTAATAGCAAAGAGATGCCTTTGATTAAATTATTATCAACACTAATAGGCAGTTAGTACACCAGAGTGACTAAATAAATAAATGTGGAAGAGGATTGCAGCCACAGTGGGAGTTAATCTAAGACCACTGCTTGTTATTAGAATACCAAGCTTAAGTGCTTTATAATCTAATGAAGCTCATTTCCAAAATATGAATGATTTTATGTTTTCTTTTTTCCCTTGGAAAAGATTTTCATTAGAAGTGCCTGAATCCTTACATGAGTTTCCCCTGAACATGCATGGCCGGCTGAATTTTGTCTGACACCTTACAGAACTTGCTCAGATAAATTTTCCATTACTAAATAAATTATATCCATTCTAATTAATGAAATGTAGAGACTCTGAGAGAAGTGAAGTTCTCTGAGGAGTTAAAGCTTCCATGGTAACCTGCCAGGGACAATCTAACTGATTCGTGTGGTCCCTTCTGCCACTCATTGATTCCATGCCAACAAGCCTTGAAAACTTCCCATCAGTTCACAGAGATATTTATAGAACATGTCCAGTAGAGACAAATAGATGGTGATAGGCCTTACAGACACAATTACTGTACTAAAAAAATTGTGAAAGAGAAAATTTCCCTCCTGGGCAACTGAGTATAAGCAAGGATCAAATCACTACCTGGTAAATATGTAAATGATTTTTAAGAAATAAATTGAACTATTCAAGATAAATCTTTTTGTGGGAAGAAACAACTAAATAATAATTATTAGAAGGTCCTAAAAAATTAAGTTCAATGTTATGGTCACCACATCATTGCTCAAAATGTAGACATCATTCCTTCAGTCATGTGAGTCTGAACTCAAATTTATTCCAATATGTGTCATATCCATCACATCAAAAGAGGAAATGATGAATCAATACCACAAAGACATAAAGACTCAGAGGACAACACAAAGATTAATACTATAATTGTTGCCATGAGCCTTATATTTGTTTCAACTATCCTTGTACAAACCAGTGAGATTAGCAAAAGAAGTTGAGTTGGTGTCTATAAATCAGACTTCTCCATTACATTGGCATCTATTCCTGATGCTCCTTTTGTTGACCTTGTCTGTAGGATCTGAAATTAAGCAGTTCGTGTTTCCCTGGAAGATGGGTGCTTGTGGCATTGATGATGGGTGCTATTTTTGCTAGACTAGATGTCATGTGTACAAAAAGGATTGCATCGAAGTTGTGATTACACTATCTTGTTCAGAAATCACTTTCTTTCATGTGTTTCACAGATATTAAATGTCCTCCTGCTTTGCTGCTTCAGTTGTACTTAACAGCCTGCTGGCTTCGAAGCCAGATTCTGGTGTGATTGTCAGATCATGAGGCAAGTTGATTTTGTATTCAACAGAATGGAAAAGTATTCAGATGAGTAAGTTGAATACATTTTGCATTTGAAAACTTAAGATGTTTTAATAAGTTTACTGATTCAGTTCTTGACTACAAGTTACTGCTAACTTCTTTCAATGTATTTTTATAATCTCATATAGAGACTATAATTTTAATAAATACTTTTAATATAAATACTTCAATTTCTGCATTTTAAATGTCCTTTGCTGCACTGTTCAACTCATCATGACAGTGATGAGAATCTATTTTTCTGGGACTATTAATAGTAGGAACAGGGGCTGTCTCTGACTCTTTGCCTGTATTTAGGAACCTTTTCCTCCTACAGAGTTGCATTACTCAGCCTTACTATGAGGGAATATGCCTAGTCTTATTATAGCTTAATATGCCATGTTTGATTGATATCACTGAGAGGCCTACCCTTGTCTAGAGGGAAATGAGGATTAGTGAATCTCAAGTAGAAGATAGGTGGGGAGAGCTGGAAGGAGAGCACAGAGGGGAAACTGTGTTTGGAATGTAATATATGAGAGAAGAATAAAGGAAAAAAAGAACCTGTTCTTTATTGCAAGAGTGTGAGGAGGAGGTAGAGATGTCTTCGCAATGGGGTCTAAATTGTGCAGGTTGGAATTCAATTCTGTTCCTAAGGTGCTCTGTGGCTTACTGTCTTTGTTCTTACTTGGTTCTCAAAGAATTACTCTGATGAATCTTCACATTTTAGAATATCGCTAAGTATTAAGAACATAATATTTAATCCCAGCACTGCCAGAGGTAGGCAGATCTCTATGAGTTCGAGACCAGCCTGGTCTACAAGAGCTAGTTCCAGGACAGGCTCAAAACCACAGAGAAACCCTGTCTTGAAAAAAAAATGAACATAATAAAGTTAATGTTCTAAATTGATGCAGGCCTTTTAAAATAGTTTTTAGGCAACTTTTGACAAATGCCATATGCATGTTATAAGTAATTAAAGACATTTGGAATTTGCTATTGCTGAATGTTTTACTTGCTTTAGGATACAGGTTCAGTGTTTTAAACAGATCTTCCAGGTAGCTGGGATTGTGGGCATGTACTACAAGGCCTGGCAAGACTCAACATTTAAGATCCAATTTTCTTTTTATTTCTAAGTTAAAATTTATAAAGGAATGTAGCAAACCACATATATTACACATCTGGCTCCATGATAATTACTAAGGGCTTTGTTTCCTCTTAAATGCAACATGGCAAACATCTGAAATTACAATTTTCCTTCTACTTATAAATTTTATTCTCTTCCTCTTTTTCCCATAGTAAAAACATTCATTAGCTTATTTTATATACTCAGGATTTATTTAAAACCAATTCACACTTATTTTTCTATGTGTAAATATATATTGCTTCAAGATTATCTGTTTATGTAAATACTCGTATAGAATGTTACTCTTGTCAGTTTATTTTTGGTGTCTTACAATGTTTTTGAGGTTTCTATAATTTTCTAAATTGTCCATGTATTTCATCCTTCTTATTGGATAATATTCTTGTTCTATAGGTTGTGTGAACATTAGACTAACATTGGCTCTACATTCAAGACATCACCGTAAATCAGGTGACACTGTGACTTTTATCTGAACTGATGGACAACTCCTCCCATTCTCTACCCTCTTTCCTTTCAGACTGCCTCACACATGTACATGTTGCCACAAAACATGCATTTTTTAGTCATGTGGTTGGAGTTATTTTTCAAAAATTTAAATAAGGCTGTAAAACCCACTGAATATCTTCAAGGAGTGTTGTGTCTGTAACAATTTCAAACAAGCAACATCTGACCTTTTCTTCTAAGCAGGGAAATTCTCTAGGGCAAATACATGCAATTGCAATTTTTCCTTTCTACATCACTTCCTCATGTCATTATATGAAGTTATAATTACAATACTAGCACATGTGACTGTTTCTGCATCACTATTCATTTAATTCTATGTCCCATCCAGAAAACTTATATTGAATGGTTTTGCAAAAATTTGGAAGCAATTGTTTGGCATTGCATCTCTTCAGATATTTATGTATTTCTGCCTTCCTCTTACTGCCCATAATATCATTTGACCCTGGGACTTGGCATTCACTGCATCTTAATATCCACAAAATTGCATTAAAAGTTTCTAATGACATGATTTACTTCAAAAGGCGACTTTCTTATGTATGTAGTATCTCCCATTTTATCTAAAGTTGGTAGTGGATATGACTATTTCCTAATTACAGATGAGAAAATTGAGGACCACCATTTCAATTCTGCTATAAAGACTAGGAAAAAAGAGATACTATTTGTCAAAATGCTAGCCAAACCTCAGCACATTCCACCTCCTCAGAACCTTGCTACACCAAATTTGGGGGCCACAAAAAGTGCTTCACACACCATCATTACGTAGCTCCTTCAGATTATTCTATGTCAATATTCCCAGATTTTATTTAGCCTAGAGAACTCCTGTGGGATTCACCTCATTATACTGTGAGTATGTTTCATAGCACTGGTTAATAAAGAAGCTGTTTTGGGCTGTGACAATGAAGAATAGAGCAAGGCAGGAATTCCAAGCAGGAGAAAAGAAGGTGGAGTCAGGGAGACACCATGAAGCAATGAAGGAGACAGATGCCCAAAGAAAACTTACCAGTAGGGCCCAGCCACATAACAATGCACAGATTCAGAGAAATTGGTTAATTTAAGATGTAAGAGTTACTTAATAAGAAACCTAAGCTATTGACCAAGCAGTGTTATAATTAATATAGTTTCTGTATGATTATTTTGGGTCTAGGTGGCTGGGAAATGAATGAGCAGGCTATGCCTACAAAATAGCACCAACGTGGGCCAACTCCATTCACATAAACCCTAAGAGAGCTTGAAAAGGAACACTACACACACACACACACACACACACACACACACACACACACACAAACACACACACACACACAACCAGCTTCTTAGTGCAGCCTCTTGGTAGCCCCTCCCCTCTTTTTAATGGGCTCTATTTGGTGGCACTGTGGCTCCTTTAGGAGACGGGAGAGGCAGGGAAGGGAGCAGAGAAAAATGTACAGCTCAATAAAATCAGAAATAAAATGAGAGGTCTTCCTAACTCAGCACTGGCAGCGAAGGCTATGAGGTTTCTTTAGGGAAGGGTTTCTAGGTTCCTGCTAGTAGCATGAATAGCTCTGGTTGTTTTAGGAGGCTGAGAACTTAAAAGGGGTCTATTAACAGCATGTTACAAAATGCTAAATGGTGGCATAGACATGTTGCGATCTTGGAGCTGGCCCGTGTGCATGGCTCTTGGAGGCAGTGAACATGCCTCTGCCATGTTGGACTGGGTGAAGTAAACAGGTAGGGCTATGGAATTAGTCTTAGCCATGTCCACTTAAAGAAAAGAGTGTCCCTTGTCAGAAAATAATTACAGATGAGACAAATTCAGAGAACTTAAAAAAACCTCTAAATGGGTCACAGTGTTGCAAAAACGTGAATAAATATATGTAGGCTTATGAAGAGAGAGAGCGTTCCTCTCCTGGAACTAGCTCTTGTAGACAAGGCTGGCCCTGAACTCACAGAGTTCTGCTTTTTAAGGAATATTTTTGATGGTTATAGTAAGACTTAAATTTCAAGCAATGAATCCATGAAATGATGGAAAACATCAAGCATATTATTATTAAGAAAGAAAATTAGACATTTTAAGGTTGGATCTATAATCACATGTTTAGCTATGGAAAAATTCTTATCTGCCACTCAATTAGATAGACCAACATCAATCAGATATAATCTCTAAGACTTATTTTCTTTCACAATCTCCAATGTTTTCTGAGTACTCACACATAAGCCTTGATTCCATCTGTATAATGCACACACACACACACACACACACACACACGTGCACACACATATGCACACATATACATCGTCTTACCAAGAGACCTATTGGTTTCTATAACACGGAAAGACACTTAAATCAGCTTGCTGAGAGGTCACTGTACTCAGTTTAACTTTGCTAAGTCTAAGACACCAGCCTCATGTGCTTTAATTTATAATTCTCTATGAAAAGGGTCAAAGTTCCTGTTTACTATCAGTGAGCGGCCTCTCACTGTGTCCAACACCTACAATGTCAGTATCTCCAGAATTTGGTGATGGTTTTAAATGAACAGCAAAGATACGTTTTCACCTTCATTAATAACAACACTTTCGAGTGGCAGAAGGTGTAAGGTATCATTTTAAAAAGCTCTTTCATTGTTGCTATTGAAAACTTAGCCATAATTATAAATCTCCTTTTTCCCTCTGTCTCTCAACAAAGCTCCAAGGTTTTGCTTTGCCATTTCCCAGATTGAGGGTAACATGCAGTGGGTAGTTTTTACACAGCTGAAGACTGATAACAGATTAATAATCCTTGGAAATGATGCCTGCTATTTGGGGGTCATATCCACTATTCATATGCAACCATTCTCCACAGTAACAATTTGTGCTCAGGTTTTATACACTTTGATATTGCTGGCAGAATGAACCTATGGAAGATAGTCTGTATTATTACTACACAGAATACTTAGAGGTGTATTCAGTGTCAAACTGAATTCATTGGAGAATTCAATTCCATTACTCTTGAATTTTGTTTTGAAAGTCTGATCTAAACGACAAAACAGGTGTCATATACTATACAACTCCTCCACTACTGTTGAGGACTAGTTCAGGTGAATTACAATTTTAATGCATCATAATTTATTTATTCATAGTATTAAAATTCAACTTGGACTTCATGGCATTCAAGTGTCATGTATTTATAACAATGTGATTAGCTGCACTGCCCTGGAATTGAAAGCTTATGATTTCAATATGCTACTCAATTTTTTGAAATTACTATGAGTAAATTATGTTTGTGACTCTCAGCTCTATTATCTGCTGTCAGCTATTCTTTGAAAACTAACTGCATGTTAAATAGTGAGGTAAGTTCTGAGCATACAGTACTGAGCACAATATAGACTCAGTAGGTCTTATCTTGTGCCAGAAATCTAGAATAAATATTTGTGTCAGTTAAGCACATACATACATAGGGGAATCAATCAGAGCACCAATATTCATTGTGAATATGGAAATGCCAGGAGTCAAGGAACACTGCATCAAATGGAACATACATACCTATTTTAGAAAATGGGGAGGCCGGGCGGTGGTGGCACACGCCTTTAATCCCAGCACTCGGGAGGCAGAGGCAGGCGGATCTCTGTGAGTTTGAGACCAACCTGGT
>JAQHUG010000017.1:7327047-7364170 GCA_028555095.1 Dicrostonyx torquatus | reverse complement strand
TCTACATTTAAGTAAGAGATTATTTCATTCAATTATTCAGAATACACATTAGTGCACAAACTTTTGAATTGTACATGAAATGTGGCATTTAAAACATCCCTAGTAAGACATCTACAGGAAATCTTGACACACTATCATAAATAAGCCTATTGCCACTTGCTTATTTCCTTTATTGAAAAGTAATCAAAAGCTATGGATCAAATCCGATCACCCAGAAATCAAAATAGTTAGAGTTATAAGCAAGCAGAAAATTACCGTATACTATTTAATGTAGTTTTTGCTGAAAGTTAAAAGTAAAGTAAATCACTAGATATTTATTGAATGCTTACAATGTTTTTAATACTGTGTATAAGACTGATCCTCATTATCTGATCTGTGTCACTCAAATTCTATAAATCCAGCAAATGGCATTTGTAAACTCAATAATTTGGAAGGTTGAGGCAAGGGCATCAGTTAAAGCTATGAGTCAGAGGATAGCCTGGTCAACATACAAGAGCCTGTCTGTAAACAAAAGGTCTCTTTCTGTGTTTGGACTGTTACTAGGCTCAGTAATTGATAATAGACTTGACATTTGAATGTATAGATAAAAGACTGTAGATTCAATTCCCAGCAATAAATAATCCTAATAATCAACAGCATTAGTTCATATGTTAAGGACTTGCTATCCAATGTTTCAGAACATGACAATATATAAAGACAAAGTATTTAACAATGTGATTATATAACAATGAGGCCATAACATGTCCCCAATTCAATATGCTTTGCCCTTCATAAGAAGAGGAAATGAGGCTATTCAGAGAGATAGTAATGATGTTTACACAACAAGGAAGCCTTGGAAAGACCTTGTGACCAGCTGGGCACCTACAAGTGAAGGAGACCAGTCTCAGAGTAAAGGAAACATGGAAACTCATTCACTTTAAACTTTAAATTTCAGAACTACAAAAAAATTACACACATTTCATGGCACCTAATCTGTAGTGCTTTGTTAGCAAAAGGATTCATTTGCAAGTCTGTGTGTCTTTCTTCAAGCCCTTTATTATTTATTAGATACAGAGTTACACAATGACACAGAGCAGAGAATGTAAACTCTACTGGTAAATAACAAGGGGCTATGAAGTAGGTAACCAGAATGATATGTTGGTTGGTTAGTTGGTTGCAAAAAGAGAGTAGAAAAATAAATTAGAGAAGGTTGGAATAGAGAATATGGAGGAATGCTTCACCCAAGGGACTAAAAGTAAAGAATGAGGGACCTGGATCCTTGGCGAGGAGGAGACAGTCATACTTTTATAGTCTTATTGAGTACAACATTATTAAAAACAACCTCAGGTAACATTAGACTGAATACAAATGCATAATCATTGTATTCCAGTTATGCTTCCCACTACTCTCTCTCAATTATCATAGCCATAAAATTGTTTTAACAACTGACATCAACTTGTATCACTGAGCTCTTAAGGTCATTGGGTGTTTACCCTATGACTATTATTTGAGTAACAATCTATAAATAAACACAAAAAATTCATAAGTAAGGCTTTTACTGGAAAAGTTTGATTGATTTAACCTATGTGACTACTTCTCACAGCTATTTTATTTATACTCTATCTCAACCACACTGATTTCTTGTTGGTCTATAGAAGGATATAAGTTCACTTGTATGGCAAGGACTTTCACTTATTTCCTTTGTGCAGATAATCCTTCTGCCAGGGTTTTTTTTTTTTTTTTAGTATCTGTGGCTATATCTCCAGGTTTAAGCACCAACTTCTTGTAAAGGTCTTCCCTAATTTACCTACCTAAAAGTGATGACCTCTTCCATGATACAATCTGCTTTGTAAATATAAATTTTAATTAGACCTATCCTGTATTGAACTATTCTCCCAGCTCTTTTCCTTCTCTCTCTGTCTTTGTATATGTATGATATTGTACGTGTGTGAGTGTGGTGTGTATTGTGTAGAAGTGCATAGATGGCCCATGTGTGTACATGTGCATTCCAGAGGAGGTTACCAAGTATCTTCCCCTTATTCTTTGAAGATAGGACCTTGCATTGGACCTTGAGATCCTTGCTTCTTATTGGATGTATAGATCCTTGTCTCTCATTGGACCTAGAGATTCTTGCTTCTGATTGGATTAGAGATCCTTATCTCTCATTGTACCTAGAGATCCTTGCTTCTTATTGGATGTAGGGATCCTTGTCTCTCATTGGACCTAAAGTTCCTTGCTTCTTATTGGATGTAGAAATCTTTGTCTTTCATTGGACCTAGAGATCCTTGATTTTTAAGGAGGCTTTCTGGACAACAAGTCCCTGTGATTTTGGTGCTGCCTTCCTCCTATCCTCCATCCCTGTGCTGAGGTTACTAATATTTGAGACTATACCTGGCATTTTATGTACATTCTGAACATAAGAACTTAGAACCTTGTGCTTGTTCATCAAGCACTCTTATACAAAGAACTTACTCCTTAACCTTAATATTTCTTTTTAAAATTATGTACTTAGTTAAAATATAATTGCATAATTTTCCTACTTTCCTATCCTTCCTCCAACCCTCCCATGCATTGCCTTCCCCCATTGATTTTTCTCAAATACATGGCCTTTGTTTCTTTAATTCTTGTTACTAATACATTATTTTTTCTCAGTTCTTACCCCTCATTAGTTCTCTTTTCTTTCAAGCTATAGCTTGTACGTCATGTCAGTATATGTCTCACCTGTCTGTTTACTACTTTCCCAAATATGGTGACTATCACAGTGTATATACTATCTAGATTCAAAATTAATGGTAGTGTTATATTATCTATATGACTGGGGCTGCAAATTCATGTTCCAACTTTGTACTACAAGACAATGAATGTGTCAATCATGTTATTATGAAACATTTACCAAACATGGGAGGTGAGGTAGGAGTTTAAATCTGTATTTCAAGAAAAGTAGATGAAGCACATTAACTATCAAGTAGTATATTATGTCATATGCATGAAAAAATTGAACAAGATATACTGGGAGTTCACAAATCTAAAGGTCAGAACTGATCCAGAGGACATTCCAACTGGCATTGCCAACAAACTGTGAACAAGACACTTAACTGCAGAAAGCGTCTTATGAATCGTGGATTACAATATTGAAAAGGTCTTCAGCCTCACAAAGATAGTCTGAGAAGTAAATAGCATTTCCATTTTCAGTAACTAAGTTCCCTTGGGACAAGGTTGGGAGGAAAGATAAAGGCAGCCAAATATCATTAACTCAGTATATTTGCAAAGAAATTTGCAGCTATATATTTACACTGACTTGCTGAGTTATGCTTGGCAGTAGGAGAAGTACTTTGTCTGCTCCAGAATGATGGATCCCCTGCTGTGTCTTCTATGCTTAATGAAGTATGGGTCCCTGAAACTTCATCAATAGACACTGTAGTGGTGAAGACAGTATCAGAAGTGATGGATTGTGTAGAATGGTACTGTACCAGAATGCTAAAGGTACAACCATTCCTATAGGTAGTGAAGCCAAATTTTAGTCACAAATTCAAGACACAGATTCACTTATTTCACTGTTTTTACCCTAAAATCTTTTAGTTGGCATACATAGTAGGTTTCAGTATGACACCTTCACGCATTGATTTTACGTACTTGGCTCTCATCTTTCCCATAGTTCTTACTTGCTCCCTCTTTCTTCTCTTGCTGCTGTCCTTTCCCCAAATAGTTACAGATTCTGCACATGAGGAAAGCTATGTTTTGTTATAGTTTTCCTGGTAAGGTTTTTTACCTTGATAAACATCATGGTCAACACTTCCAGCCATTTTTTATTCAAATGGCATAACTTCATTCTTTATAGCTAAATACAACCTACAGTGTCTGTATCCATCACTTTTCCCTTACCAGTCTCTCTGTTGCTATTTACCCAGTATAATACATTGCCAAAATAACCTTATATGGGTGTATAGCTGAAATTCTAAAGGGGGACGTATTGACTATCATGGATATCAGGGATTCATGACTGAACTCTGTCCAAGCATTGTGGGACAAAGGTCTATGGTATTTTATGCTAGAGACAAAGAAGGCCTCCAGCAGCAGCACAATAAGAAGGCTGCAATGGATGCTCCATATAGCATCTGAGGACCCTAAAAGTGGCCTGGCCATTCAGGAAGTGAACATCAAGAGGACAATTACCTTTGTTTCAATTATTTGTTTGTTTGTTTCACATTCCAGCCACAGCTTTTCTTCCCTTCTCCCCTCCCAGTTCCTTCCAATTGTCTCCTGCAATACCCCATTACATTCCTCCATTTCTATTTAGAAAAGGACATCCCAAGGATGTCAACAAAACAAGGCATATCAGGCTGCAGTAAGATGAAGCACCTCCCCATGTACTAAAACCAGGCAAGGCAATCCAGTAAGAGGAGTAGGGACTCAAAGGCCACCAAAAGAGAAATGGACAACCTGTTCCCATTGTTAGGAGTCCCACAAGAGGAACAAGCTACACAACTGTAACATATATGCAGAGTGCCTAGGTCAGTTCCATCCGGGCTCTGGAAAATTCAGTTCAGCCTCTGTGAGTGCCTGTAGTCTAGATCAATCGGTTCTGTGGGGCTTCTGGTGGTCTCCTTGATACCTCTGGCTCCTACAATCTTATGTTCCTCTCTTCTGCAGGATTCCTTGATCTCTTCCTAATGTTTGGCTGTGGGCCTTCATCTTTAAGCCTCATTTATTTTCGTCTTTAGAGTTGAGCAATACTAGAACCTACACAATGCTTATGAATTGTAGGAGGATTAAAATCTAGCATATTTAGGTGTGTTTTGGCCACATATATACTCCAAAAGGCTTGTGTTTCATTGTCATTTTTCTCATCATTGCTGTCACCAAGTTAGTCCTGGATTATTGCTATGAATCTGAAAGAGCAAAATCATATGGGGTACATGTCTGAAACTGTCTTAGTTAGGATTTCCTTTGCTACAGTAGAACACGTTGACCAAAATACAAGTTAGTGAGGAAAAGGTTTATTTGGTTTACACTTCCACATTGCTGTTCATCATCAAGAGAAGTCAGAACAGGAACTGAAACAGCCAGGAACATGGAGGCAGGAGTTGATGCAGAGGCCATAGAGGGATACTGCTTACTGGTTTGCTCTCCATGGCTTGATCAATTTGCTTTATTATAAAAACCAGAACCACCATCCTTGGGATGGGTCAACAATTGTCTGGGCTCTTCCCCATCAATCACTAGTTAAGAAAATGTCTTTCTTACAACTGAATCTTATTGAGGTATTTTCTCAACTGAGTTCCCCTACATTCATATAACTCTATCTTCTGACTTCTGTCAAGCTGACATAAGACTAACAAGCACAGAAACGTCGAAAAGCAGAAGTCATTGGATTCATCTGCAATATGATGGATACAGTGACATCATTCCAGGTGCCACTTAGCAACCAAGCCTAGGTTCCTAATAATTTTGCTGACTAGGTCATAACTAGCTCATAAAAGGGATTGATCATATACAAGTTTGGGGACTTAATTATCTAATGCTCATCAACCAAGAAAAAATATTTCTTTCCTCTCGTTTTAATACTGTATTTCGGTCTGCAATGGATGATATAAATTTAGGAGAATGGCTTTTTAATAGCCAATATTCTGGAAGCAATAAAGAAGTTGACTATTACTTTTCAGAACCTGGTGGTTATATAATTGCAGCTTTCATCATGTTCTTTTTCTTTTTCATTCTTAACGTGGAATTCGAGACTCTCTGAGACAATAAAGGAAATCAGAACCACCACCATGACAATTATTTCTTCCCAAATAAATAGGAAGGAACCTCTTCTGGCAGTACATAAAGGAGGGACACCTTTGCACTGTGAATTCCAACCAGGAAATATGCCTATAGCTTGAGCTACAACTTGTCTGCTGTTTGTATTCCAACCAGACATGAGGAGAATGGAAAACAATTGGGGAAGTGCTTTCCATATTTTTATATCTCCTAATATCACACCACATAAGCTTTCCCCGGTGAGCTAGAGCCCAACAACAACAAAATTTCATTAATTTTCCTCTTAATTGATAAATATTTGTAAGCATTACTATTAGCCACACACTGTGCTAGGCAATGCTGAAGCTGGAGTAAAAAGAAACACTCAAGTTACAGCCTTCATGAATCCTCCTTTTTAGAAGCTTAAACGAGAACAAATCAATGCCTTCTATCACCTACCTTTTCGTCTCTCAGTTGAGAGAAGAGAGAGAGTATCTCTCCAGTTTTCTCTGTGAGATGTCATATGCTTGATATCCTTGGAGAGACAGCTTACTCCTTACAGGTGAACCAGGAAACCAGCCTGTTACATAGATGTTTGTCTGTCCTCACCCTCTCAAGGAGAGAAAATCCCAGCCTTTATTAGAACAGAGTATTTAGGAAGCTCATTCCTGCACACCACCCTTCCCGAATTTTAGTCTCCACTTTGTACTTAAACTGTTGCTTGTATTGCCAAGTAATTGAATGCTGGCACACTGAAAAACGTGTTTCCAGTTAAGATTTCTGAAGACTCAATTAACAAAATTAAATACATTGTGGATCAATGTTATTGTAGTGCTTGCCCACATTGTGTCTCGTGACCTCAGTGCAGCCCGCGTTCTCAGCACACTATGAGCACACCACACTTTGAACTGCGCATACTCTCAGGCCCCACACCACCAAGTAAACTGCTTGAAAACACGTCTTATCTCAGACCCAAGACTATTGTGGGAGTTTGAACTATAGTGTTGTTGCTATACACGTATGATATTGGGAATGCCATACCATAGGCACAAGTGTTTAATACTGATCTCCAGCCAGTGGTAATTTTTGTGTAAGTTTAGAACATATGCTCTTGCTGGATGAAATATTCAGCTTTGAGGTTTCAGGGCCATACAAAATTCTAGTTCTCCTTCAGCTTCCTACATGAGTTCAAAGTGTGAGCTCTCAGATTTCAGTTCTCAAATTCCAGCTCCAGCTGCCATTTCTGCAGGCCAATGCCTTACAGTCCCTGCCATTATGGTCTCTAATGCTCTGAACTCTAAACTCAAGTAAACCTTTCCTTCCTTAAGTTGCCTTGATTATTGTGTCCTATCACAATATTAGAAAGTTAAATAAGGTAACATACTGATTTTCTTCTTTAATGGACACACGATGGTGGCGATGCAGAAATCAAAGACTTTAAATATTCATTACTATCATTCCTAAGTCGGTATGTATCAGATAAGTATGAGTATCATTGTGTTAGAACACCAGCTCTTAAAATTTAGTTTGAGTTGCTGACCTGAGTTTTAAAACAAAATATCTTAAGTAAACTTTGGCTTGAGATCAAGACAGATTTCCTACATACTTCTTATGTTCTGAATATACTTCCACCAGTTTGCAATAAGGTCTCTGTGAAGCAATAGGCAGAGCGCTGATAGTTACAAAATTATAGGCTCTATCCACTTCTAAGTCTGTTGCAGGCGATCTATATGCCACAGTACTAAAAGCTAACTTCCTTTATAAAATTAAATATGCATAGCCACATCCTTAATGTGCAAAATTGCTTAAATCTTTAATTATTCTCATCTGTATACCATAGAATTATTTTAAAATAAATTTCTTTATGAAATTTTTATGAAAGTTTTGTGCATGTCTATTGTATATGATTATGTATACTCACGTATGAACATAATGAGCAAAAAGTGTCATTATTGGAAACAGTTTCAAGAATCCTTGATAAACTTTATATTTTCATGTATTGGACAACCAATTTTAATAGTGATGGTTTCTCTTTTTATGAGAAGGAGGAGATGAAAGTAGAAACTGTATGTTACAGTAAGATTCTGAATGTGAGTTATTTCTATGCTAAGACAACACAAATTTTCTTTAACCATGGTGTGCAGGGGAGTAGGGGAAAGAATATTATTTGGTGCTATTTTTGCAACTCATTTATAGACAGCTCATCAGGAACTAAATTAGAATTAGGTATCATATTTTCCAGCATCAGTAAGTCAAATGTGGAAGTACATGGAAAAGTCTCTCAATAGCCAATAGAAAAATAAGGAACAAAGATCAAATTGACATTTTAAATGAAAGGCCTATTTTCCATTGGTTCAATATCAAAATTTCTATGTAACATGCTATTATATTTTACACTAGATTTCAGGTGTGCTTAATTGCTTTTGATTTTTTTTTGTTGATTTCTCCTAAAATATACTTGGTTACTATTAGGAGCATGTGTTAGCTTCAATTTATGAAGCACAGTGATCTAACGAACAAATAATATACCACCATGAATAATTTATAAAGATGGAAAATCAGAAATTACAGCCTTAAAAATACCCATTTACAGAAAAAATAATACACTATCATATTCATGGTATATAAGGTGAGACAAAGTATTGTGGGAATGGTAAGTTTTCAGGGTTAAAACTAGAAAACTATTCATAGCAATTGGAACAGTTGGTTTTCTTTTATTTCTCTTCAAATATCTACTGTAATAGTTCAATGAATTAATCTTTACTAAGAGCACATCATACAGTGAATGGCCCTAGGTTCATGAGTATTTGGGCAACAATAATTGGACTTTATGTGTTAAAAAAAAAAAGCTAACAAGAAAACAAACAAAAAGACATGAATTTAGAAGGGATGGATGATAGATGTGAGAGAAGTTATGGGTACAAGATGGCCAAAGTATAATCAGGATTCATTACATGAATGTATGACATTCTCAAATCATTAAAAATTTTAGAGTAGCTCATTAAGTGTGTGCTCTTCTTTGATAAGACCCCCTCTCTAGGGATCTATTGGTTGCTAGGGGAAGGAGAGTCAGTTTTTTTCAGTAGTGCTTTCCTGAAGATGCTACTTGAGGTCCAGTAGATATTATCACAAGCATGCACAAAAGCAGAAATAAATAGACACAGTGGTTATTAAAATATTTGTAAAGATCGGATGGAGTTGAGAGAGAAAATAAATAGTGGGGCAGGAGAGCAAATGGGTGGATTTAACCAAAATGTATTACATGCGTGTATAGATATTACATTTAAATTTAATTCCTGCACCTATGACTCAGGGAACAAGATAATGTAGAAAGGTTGTTAGAAGCAGAATACCAGGATGTCTACTGTGGAACAGGCTCTCATAATACTACTTTCATACATCCGACCTAAACAATGGTGTCATCAATAGGTATGGTAATTAGAAAGGTGGAAAATCTCATGGGGTCATACTCTGAACAAAAAATCTCCAAGCAACTAATTGCTGCTGAGAGATGGAAAATTATCCTTTCCTGCTAAAGAGACATGATTTGGTCTCCAATGCCAAGTGGTAAGCCCAAAATTAGAGACACAAACATTAAAAATAGACTCAACAGGTTGTATTAATATAGTTGTGCACACACACACATTCACTGGTGAGCTTTAAGCAGACATTTCATTTCTCTTGATAAATATCTTGGTTATAATCCTACAGATATGATTTCTGGATTATATGCTTAATCTTTAGTTCAGTGCCAATAATTTTCCTAAAAGAGTTGAAAGATTTTTACACTCCTACGTGCAAAGAAAAAGATTCTAATTTTTCTTTATCTTTGTCAATCTCTACTGTCATTTCTACCTTTCATTTTGTGGCCAGGTTTTGTCCTTTGTTTTCATAATTGCTAGTAATCCTAAATAACAATCCAGGTGATCTTATTGGTCATTTCCTTATCATGACTTTTATACCTGGATATACATCTATTTGGATTCTCATCATTTTGAAAGCTGGTTTATTTGAATTTCAATATATCTATGTCATTTCTATGCATAATCTGGATTGTTTATTTTTTCTGAAGAGTATTTAATTAATATTATGCTCATATTATCTCTAACACTTAAAATATTCCTTAAAAATTACTAACATTATTGCCTCTTCTGTTTATCTTAGGACATTTGAGACCAGTTAAATGCACTAATTCATTGAGGAAAAGCAAAAACTGCAAAGTGATCATTTAAGATTGCATGTTCTCATGAACTACAATTCACAACCCCAGAGAACCTAGACAACAATGAGAACTCTAAAAGAGACGTACATGGATCTAATATACATGGGAAGTAGAAAAAGACAAGATTTCCTGAGTAACTTGGGAACAGGGGGACTATGTGAAAGGGTTGAAGGAGAGGAGAAAACAGAGGAAAATGTACAGCTCAATAAAATCAATAAAAAAATCTCATGTTCAGATAACAAAGAAGCCACCATTCTTATGGCCTTAAGTGAGCACCTGGACACGCTGCAATTAGTAAAATTTTCCATCATTATTCTTTCTTCTCATGTGCTCTTTTGATGGCATGAAGGATAAGATTCTAATTCCATAGCAAAATATCTGAATATGACCATTCTTCAACCCTCATCCATCTCATCCTCACAATGTGAGCTCTGCTCAACCTGCTATCACAGAAAAACCATGGATTTTTCTTTTAAAAAATGCATTTTCCCCCTTCATCTACAGCAACTATGGTTAACAGCTAGGAAGTAGTCATCATCTCTGATCCATCCTGGCCCCTGTAGAATTGTACAAGAAATGTGCAATGCTCCAAACTAAGGGATAGGTTTTGTCTTGGCCTCAAGCTAGCTGCTAAAAGTACTATAATTAAAGGTACCTTTCTTACAGCACCTTTAATTATACATTGATAGTGTTAACTCCAATTACCTTTAGAAGATGACAAAGAATGTAATGAGTGAATGAATTCAAGAGGAATAAAAATTACCAGGACACGCCCATCTTTCTGAGCAGTTGCTTAAGTTAGGGATAGGCCGGCAGCAAGGCAAAAAGAGCCATGGATTCCTGAGTGACTTTTTCAAGTGCACAAATAGATTTTTGTACTTTGATGTGAAGCCGAATTATGCTTAAGGATTTCTCATAATTAATCTATGAGTTTTTAACTAATGGGTTTTAAGAAATACATTTCATTTAGCTGAACAAACAGACTAGTAAATTCAAAATAAAAACCGATGAACAGAATTGTTTGAGTCTTTATTTATCAGCTTACACTATTTGCATAAATGTGAAGAGAGCTAGATGGTTTTAAGTGACTGTCACTAATTAAGATCCCAAAGTAAACAAAAGACTCATAAAACATTATGTACAGAGGCAGACCCATTAGCATATGCTATCTCCTATCTTCTTCACAGTGACATGAATAAAAATCTTCTAATTACACCTGAAGCAATAAATCATCTGAAGGAGTTTAGAACAGCTTACTTTTAAACAGACCAACTTAGCTATTAGGATTTTCACTCCAATATAAACATAAAGGGGAATTATATTTGTAGTGATAAAAATTTGCTTAAAGTTTCATTTCTTTCTTGGAGAAAGTATCAGTGGGTAAACATGGAACTGTATGTAAGGTGTACTGATTTTCAAAAGACTCTCTGACTGCCATCAGAAAGTTTCTTCAAATATCCACTGTGTAGTTATTTATTATTAGCATGAGAATAAAGAATGAAAATCAAGTAAATTCATCCTTCCTTACTTCCTTCCTTCTTTCCTTCCTTCCTTTCTTCCTTTATTCCTTTCATTCTTTCTTTTTTCTTAAAAGACCAGAAAGTGTGTCTTTAAGTAGTCAAACTCTATAAGGGTATCATTATGATATGTCAATGGAGTTCATCTGGTGGAGGGAAGTACAATAGATAAAGGCAAAGCCCAAAGAGAAATCACTACACAGAGCCATACCACATGGGGTTGTGTCACCTAACTTTAGAAAAGCCACTACAAAGAGACATTTCCTAGCAAGGAAGCTTTGTGTCCTCTGTCTCCTGAGCCCTCAGATTTCTATGATGCCTGGTGAAGAGAATTTCAGGCCAATAATCATTAGCTCAGTGGCATGAAAAAGTGATTGTACAGGGTACTAGCCTTTACCTTTGACGTTAAGAATTTGAAATTAAATCAAATCAAACCCTCGCTATAAGCCTTTAACCTATTAGAATCATGCTGTTACATTATTTTCTAGAACGTTTCATCCTTTTCTTCTCTAATATGATTATAATATTCCCCACTGGCATAATTGAAATGTTTAAATGACTTCCTACATAAAACATTTTATACTTAGTTAAATTTAAAAATATCTAAATGGAATTTTGATTAACAATGGAAAATTTATTTGTGTATAGAGCCAGAACCTTTACAATGTATATGCAAAAACTGGAATTTACGATCTACTGTCCAAATTCTAAATAATCAATTTATACACTGTTTTGATTGAAGCTCTACTTGTCAATTTCATGAAAAACTGCTCTTAGGCAAATCACCTTGACATGACTCCTTAATGTTACCATCTCTCTGTTTATCCAATGTAGAACTTATAGAGGAAGAATTTTGAAACTATACAGTGACTCAGATTTTCTGAATAAATTTAGAAAGAAGAAAAGAAAACCTGTGGTTTGACAACAAAAGAAGTCTGTTTGGGGCCACAGTGATATGCATAAAAATAATGTCTATTTTATTGGACCACCCAAGAATCTCAGCACTGAACAATAATGGTTCCAGTATTCTATTCTCAGTGATTACCAAAAACAAACATGTCTTATACACTTATGAATCAATATCACTCGGTGTTTCCTGGGATTATAAGCATAGATCTTAATTTGGCAAGACCCCAAAGTTGTGAGCCTAGAAATGCTGGACTCATACGTCCCAAGCAATATCACAGAGGATAAACATAATGGGCAAGATGGTAGAGTAAAAAGAGAAGAGAGTGAGATATGACAGAATGATAGCAACCTTTTGTCACTAACTAGCAATTCTGATCTCTCAGTCCTTAGTCCTTAGACCCCTGTTTTTTGATTTGAAGAAAAACACTGGGTTTCTTCATAATGTACACTGATAAATACCCAGTCTAATCTGGTTATATTTTTCTCCTATAATTGAAAAAGGTCCTGAATGACAACTCTCCTGTAAATTAGAAAAATAAAGTTGAAAAGCAAAATAAATTGAATATTAGGGTATTCTTTTATTATATTCATAGCTATTGAGTATCAGCTAGATGATAAAAGTTAAACTTGCAGGAAAATAATTTCACAGGGAATTGGACACAATCTGTGCCTTCATCAAGTCCCAGTCCATGGAAAAGTCACCTTATAAAAACCTCTTTTATCCAGAAGAAACTTAAGTCTGGTTAGTGATGCCTAAGAAAAATCATGGTGGAAGAGAAGTAAAGAACTGCAATGAGATGTACAGATGCAGATCTCAAGCTGTTGTCTAGAAAAGCAAACTGAAAACTGTGGACCTCTGCCTTTTACCACAAACATCTGCAAGAACAAGAATGGCTGAAGTCTGACAGGGACAGCGCTGAATGTATGCCTAGATGTTACTTTCTAGTGCTACATTTAAATTTCTTAAAGAAACTTTTAGTCAATGGAAATCTTTTCTCCCTTCTTCTTGTAGTATATTAGGGCCTACTTACATTTAACTAGCCTGTAAGTCTTTTAGTTACCATACACCTGTAGTTAAGCTATCTTTTCTATTTACATTTATTATTGAATTAAACACACAGGTTCGTTATTAAACATACATAGGTTCCGGGCGGTGGTGGCGCACGCATTTAATCCCAGCACTCGGGAGGCAGAGGCAGGTGGATCTTTGTGAGTTCGAGACCAGCCTGGTCTACAAGAGCTAGTTCCGGCGCAGGCTCCAAAGCCACAGGGAAACCCTGTCTCGAAGAAACCAAAAAAATAAAAAAATAAAAAAATAAAAACATACATAGGTTGATGGAAAGTGTCAACACCTCAATGTAAGTACAACTTGTGTGTTCTATGAAAATATTGCAGCAGTTTTGTGATCCCAAGCAGATCTGGTTTTTTGTCAGTGAAAACTATCTACAGTGAAGAGAAGTGCATGAGAAGTGCTTGTTCCTGCCATCAAAGCCATCACTACCATGTTCCTCAAAGCATTTCCTTGTAAGGTCTTTAAAGGAATAAGAGCATCTTGCAATTCAAAGTGTTTCAAATTTTTTAAACTATTATTTGTACAGAATGAGATTTATACTCTACACTGTTTCAATTGGTCTCAGCTCATCTCAAAGGTCTCAAAATGCATCTATATGCCTTTTCTGCTTACTTTACATTGAGATTATTTAGTGTGTATGTGTGCGTGTGCATGTGTGTGTGTGTGTGTGTGTGTGTGTGTGTCTGTGTGTTCCTACTTCCCTCTTTTTGAGGTGGGTACTGAGCTAAAACACATACTGTAGATGTTCCCAGCTTATTCTTCCGTGGAGTGACTAAAGTATCCATTATTATCATGAAAAATTCAAGAAAAGGATTCTGACACTTACATTGGTAAACAATAAATAACAGCATGGTTCAGGTGGAGTGAAACATTGTCAAACTCAGCAGTGACTCTGTGTAGATTATCCAGGTCCAAAGTCATATGGCTTTAGCCAGGGGATTCCAGGAAGGCAGGGTTGGAGAAACCACCAGGGTTGTAGATGTACTGTTTATCATTGGGAGCTGACTGATCAGGGCTGTCAGTGAGCCAGACAAATTACTGAAGGAAACCAAGTCCTGATGACATCTTGATCTTAGCCCAGAGACAATAGTTGAAACTTCTAACATATCGAAATAAAAATATTCAATTTGTGTTACTTCATGCTATTCTATTTGTGATAATTTATTACAGATACATTGGGAAACTAATACAGTGTCACACAGTGTTTTCCCAGTGAGGGAAATAAAATACAATATTTATATGACATCTCCCTTAGCAACTGGGAGGTTTCTTCTAAATCTTTAGTTGAGGCAAAAAAAAAGTAGAATAAAGTATAGACACAAATTCGATTATTAGAAGTTACTAGAAAGCAAACCATGGGCATCAGAGTTTGAATTTGATGATCATAATAAAACCTTTGTCCAAATTGATAACAATTTCTAAAATGTCTTCCATTTATTTAACTCTGCAGCATAAATTTTGAATTCTTCCATAATTCTTTAAGAATATAAATTTACTCAGAGGTTCCCAAAGTAGAAAAAAGATTAAAAATTCATATTTTTATTCATATGATGGTAACTTATTTATCTACAGAATACTAAATCACCGAGTTGTTATATTACTTGTATATTAGATAATACATGGCATTTACATGCAGTGCTAATAACAACCATAAACATTTTAATCATACAACACTGTATCTTTGTCACCCACTGTCCAGGGATCAATTAATCCTGGATTCTGTCAGAAGCTGAAGGTGACCAAAGATCGAGGAGCAGCTTACCTCTTAAACACTGGGGCTGTAAGTCAAGGCAGAGGTAGGGCCTCCTGTCTCTAGTAGCTTTGTCCTTGAATGTGCCACATTTCTCTCCATACAGCTTAGCCTATCACTCATAAATTGCAGGGGGCTGAAGGACCACATGATTAAAAATCTTTAAAATGACATGTTATTTCAAGATGGCTGGATAGCAAAAGCTCCAAGTCAGCTCTTACTTAAGTTCTGAAAATTGGCAGTAAATACAATCACACCCACCACGGGGTAACCGCGCCACAGGGATGATATGAGGGACTTAGTTGAATGACGCTGAAAGTCAGACCTCACAGGTTCATTACAGGCAGCTGCAATTTTAACTAGGACTGAAGCCTGTCAGGCTCATTTTTATTTTGTCAAGGTTAAGACTTGGCAAAGACTATACAGTTCTGTTTTCCAAGAACATAAGCCAAAATGATGAAAACTGCCTTTGAACTTTCAGACTCTGTGGTAAGCGAACAAATTAAAAGATATCTAAAGGTGTCAGAAAGGGAAATTGACTTTCTTCTCAATTTGTTCAGGAAAAAAAAAGCAGTAATCACATTTGTTTTTATGAAATCTAACTTAATTCCTTTAATCTGAAATTTTCAAAGGGCTTTTAGACCTTTATAGTTTAACATCTATGCTTATAGCACAAAGGTGACCTATGCCATTCTAATGACATGTGTTGATATAAAAACAACAAGTGCTTGATCATTCCTCTAAGGTATCAGTTTTTTTCTTCTCTAATAAATTAATTTGTGAAAAAAACCAATTTGATGTCACTGATCAAATAAATAACACCTTTAATTTCCAAACTTAGATAGTATAGAGTAATTTTTTCAATAACTGGAAAGAACCTATAAAACCACAGAAAAAGGGAATCCAGAATGAATAGATAATATGGAAAAATTCATATTCTATTATGACAAACCCATGGTCTGGAACCTTGTCCCTCTATTGTCTCATTTCCTGTCTCTGTCTGTCTCTTTATCTCTTTGTCTCTGTTTGCCTGCCTGTCTTTTTCTTTCTGTCTGTCCATCTCTGTCTCTGAGTGTGTGCATATGTGTGTGTGTTTCTGTCTGTCTGCATATCTTCTTCCTTCTAATAGTCTTAGTGCTTGGAGCTTATTAGCATAGACTTAAAAATCTATTTCCAACCTTATCCTTCTTCATGCGAAACCTCACAAGGTCAAGGCACCTTCTGTTGATAAAATGAGTTATCCATTAGTTAGTATGTCAGGAATAGTGTCTAAAGCTTTTACTGTGTGATTTCAAAATCTCTTTTCAAATATTATGTAGCTTTGAAACACCTAACATATATTCACTGAGTTTTCTTTCCTTCTTTTGTACCCTTTTCTTTTGACTCTGCCATCAGCATCTATTCTACTTTCCAGTATCAGCACTCCAGCAGATTGTGATACGAATTGCTCCTCCAACACCATCGTAGGCAGCTCTGGTGGGTACTTGGGTGTGGTAGATGGCTCATAGGAACACCCAAAAGAAACATGGCCAAGAATGTGTACACGTATGACACAGAATGGAAAGGACTGAGGAGGCTTCGGAAGGGGTCTCTGCACAGGAAATAGCTGCTCCACCCACTGAGATAGACTACAGCAGGATATGAAGAGGGTATTATTTGAAGCCACCTTATACAACATGGAGTTAGAAAATAAATCCATTAGTGGAGAAACCAGAGCTGAGAGATTAAATGGTTCTTAATGACATGTCAAATTAAGTCTCACATCAAGCACAGACTTTTCTCTTATCTGAACAAACAAATTTTATTCAAGCCAGTTCAGGCTGAGTTTCAATCAACTTGAGCACTAACTAAGATTGTGCAATCTAAATTTCAGATAAGTGGCAAATGAATTGTGAGGATAAGAATTTCCCATATAATTTATGGGAAAAACCTAACTATAATTCATACATTGGAAGTAATTTCTAGATGCAAATCCAAAACAGCAAGAAGATAAAGGAGGCCCATAGCAATAACATATAAAGACAACATTGCATGCAGTACTGTGTTCTATATATTTCCCTTCAAAATTGGAGCTAGTGAATTGTCACAAGATACCAGAAAAAAAGAAAACACCTGTATCAATCTTGTATTTCAAATCCCTTCTCTCTCTCTCTCTCTCTNTTTCTCTCTGTCTCCTGTATCTTCCTCTCTGTATTAGTGACATACTCAGAATCCTAGAAACCACTCACTAGATAAAAATGTTGCTACAGCCTCTAGGTTAATCATGACCCTTTAAGTTCAAATTCATTTCATTTCACAGATATTCACAGGCCTCACTATATAGGGGACAGTGGGTGCAGGGTCCTAGTTTCTCTACTCCAAAAGTCCTTGTCTAGCCAGTGTAACAAATGAAGGCAAATTTAACAAGAGAGCAGTAAAGTCGACTCCTATTGCACTGGTGTGCTGACGGGAATGTGATGGTCATTCATGGAGGATGAGTAACTCACCAGAGAGGGGATGTCTGTAAGGGAGATACAGTATTCAAGTAGAGGAAACACCTGCTATCAATGCCTATCTTCTGTTTCTCCTTTTCTCTTGCCTACCAGCTCTTCTTCTCTCACTTATTATCTCTTTCTTTCCAATTGAATACCGTTGTTCAACAGACCAGCCCTGTCTGTAATATAACAACTGTGGGCCTCAGGGAAGAAAGGAGCATTGGCAGTGGCTTGTTACGGCTCACGAGTTTATCGCATGAACTATATTTAGATGGAAAGAAAATATAGGTGGAGTTTGGTGTGGAAGGGGACTTCATCCAGCCTAGGATTTTCTAGGTGAGAGAATCAATGGGTAATGATGTAACTGGAGATTAATGCAGGTTTGGGATTGGAGTCGATTAGTAGAATGTAGAGCTCAGATTTTATGGGCATAGGTAACAGCATTCCATTACCTTTGTGTCCTTTGTGTCCTCAATGTTCTCTTAGCTATTATCAGGTAAAAAAAAATGCAAAGCTGTAATTTTACTTTCATATTTTTCCCTGTCAGCCTAGAATGTCATCTAGATATTTCAGAAATAAAGCAAAGCCCTGACTTTCTCTTTAAGGAAAGAAATGTGAGGCGTGCCCCATTTTACAAATCTCTCATGCCAATTCTCAGAGGGAAACCCAAGGGGCTCCCCAAGCACCACCATTTCTCTTTTCTGGGGCAGACCTATAAAGGTGAAGCTTCTCAGAATATACAGCAGCAAGTGAACCTGCCTGTGCTGGATGTAGGTCTGTCCATCTAGGTACAAACTGACACTTCCCTATTTGGGGTATGACTTAGCAAGAAAATGAATGACTTTCAACTTTGTAAAACATGTGGAATAATTTTCTGTAGAAGGCCTGGCAATAGAGAATCAAGAAACAGCAGATCCTGCCTGCTTTGACTCATAGCACTGAAACGCACAGCGTAAAATCAGGTTACCAGAGAAAATGAGTCGGATGTGCTAATTCATAGTTTCATCTCTAAGCTTATGTCATGGGCCCCTTACATAATCCAGCAAGATTCTAGGGCCTTTCTCTAGGGAGAGTGAGTTCTAGAAAACAGAGGTGCTAGTCTGGCAGAAGTCCTTTAATAAAGGAAGAATTCAGGTCCATGCTTCACAAAATCCCAGGCCATTTGCACCCCTGGATTCTGGCATTTTAATAACAAAAGAAGGCAATGATTTTTTTATTTCTTCCCTGAAGTACATGCTTCCACATGCATGGTCAGAATCCTCAGGCATGTCATGGCTGAAAAAGCAAGCAATGGCCTATTAATTTAAAATGAGTCACTAACGAGTCTGTGAAGCAATTCAGTTTTTAAAAAACATTTACTTTCTATTTAAGGCTATTTAGAGCTGATACATTTAAGAGGATTTGAAATACAGAGTGAGGAAAAAACGATCTGTCATGAAATCCACCAACTAGTTTGATTCTTTACATTTATTTCAATTTCTTCACATCTGAGTGTTACATGTGTTTAAGAAAGCAGTCATAAAAAATGTCTCATGTTGGCAAATTCAAATGTCTTCAGTGGGAACATAAATGCCTCTCACCATTTTGAAGAATATTCACCACAAGTTTCCTTCTTCCTGCCTTCATCTTAACAGAAAAATGAAGATGCAACACGATAAATGGGAAGAGAGAGCTTTCCATGGAATCCCGCAATACAGACACGTTCCCAACTATTACCCTTGATAGTCCTCAGTGATGCCTCCTTGTGCATGAACCCGGCTGATTTTTATATATCAGAGGTATGGGTATGCATGAAGGCAGCCTTGTTTTTTCTGCATTCTTTTTGACTGTTTTCTGCAGTGTTGAGGTATGCATGAAAATCTTCAGAATGGAACATCCAGGAAGTCCCACTACCACATCCCACACCTGCACCTATAAACCAGACTGCTGTTTCTAATGACTCATGCTTTGAGTCTGTTCTCCTGTTATATACTGTACCCATACCTCTGACATCTTTCTTTTCTGCTCGTCATCATAAGCGTACAAGGATTTTTTACAAAATCTACTTTCATTTCAAAATATTACAGTTAATTAGTGTGAGTGTGTGTGTGTGTTTCAGTGTGTGAGTGTGTGTGTGTGTGTTTGTGTGTGTGTGTGTGAGGAGTGTGTGTGTGTGTGTGTGTGTGTGTGGAGTGTGTGTGTGTGTGTGTGTGTATGTGTGTGTGTGTGTATGCAGGCAGCACATACTATAGCACAGATTTGAAGGTTGTATAACCAATTTGTGGATGTCAGTTTTCTTCTTCCACCAGGAATCAAACTTAGTTACTTAGGTTTGGCTACTGAGTTGATTCACAAGTCCTAAATTCTGTTTTATAAAAACTGCTTCACAGTTCAGACTTTTGCCGGGAGTAGAACTGCCCTTTCATGATTTAGAACCACACTTGTTGGTTCTGGCACCCTTTTCAACACATCCCTGAACACATAAGCACACTCCAGGCGGAGGTTAGTCTATAGCCATCTGCACACATGCACAAAAACATTGCTTTTAACAAGCACATATGGGTACATAGATGCACATTAAGAGTTAAAATATTCACAGGTTTTACATGGATCTAAACATACATAAGATGTCAAGGCATTGCTTTCTAGAGTATAGACACAGTCAAATAATGTTTAAGAGATTTATGACTATTAGGTTTTGAGTAACATACCAAATTAATGACACATGTTTTATGGATAAGAAAGAACTATTATGGAGAGAAAATACTATTTCTAATTGGGACGTACAGCAAACTTTTTTAAATACCTCCAAGAACTCACAGGTAACCTAAGTGTGGCACTAATGTAAAAGGATATAAATATTTCTTTATAGTTTCATAACTGACTAAGATTGCTTATTCATCAGGCCTCTCCTAGGCCTCTCTGTATACTGTAATTTCAGGAGAGTCCTGCTGAGTCAGTTTAGAAGACACGCAGCCCTGAGCATTAGATCACTCTCAGTATCCAACCATACTGTTAATTTTCTATCCACCGGCTACTGCCAGGCCTGATCACCCTGGCCTGCATCCAGCAAGAACCTTGTTAGGGCATTTCTGACATCATCACCCTCAGTTCTGATATTTCCTCTCAGTTTTTACCACTTAACACCTTCACCCCTTCCTTGACTATAAATTTTCATTTCCTATCCTGCATTCTCAGGACAGTCCAGTTTCTCTCCTCCACTAGAAAAAAACCTCATACCTATCATGATATTCTTTAAACTCACTTTAAAAAGCTTTGAAAAATTTCATTGAATCATTTTATTCTTTAGCATGGCAAAAACTAAAACTTCCTGATAATCTCTCCTCAAATGAGAGTCCATGAGTTCAAATTTACCAGCAGAGATCTCTTTTCTCATTGCTGAGGATAATGCAACAGTGAAAGAAGTATGTAGATTTGCTAGGATAGAGAACTCACTTCTGAGAACTCATGGTTAAGACTCTTAGTCTTCCCATCCCGCATCTCCTCCCCTCTATGCCACTCCCTGTCCCCAGTTTACCCAGAAGATCTCATCTATTTCCCCTTCCCAGGACAATACATGCATACCTCCTGGGATCATCCTTACTAGCTAACTTCTCTGGGTCTGTGGATTGTATCCTGGATAACATGCTATTATAGCGGGCAACTTGTTCCTGCCTCAACTTTATGATATGCCAGATTTTGTTGACTCTCCATGGGAAGAATGGATGTGGCAGGGAGGTGAGGATAGAAAGGAGGTGGGAGGAGGGGAGAAACACTGTTGTTGGAATGAAAAATAAATAAAGAAAAATTAGATTAAAGAAAAGACTCTTACAGGGAACATCACAATCCCTGACTTCAAACTCTACTACAGAGTTACAGTACTGAAAACAGCCTGGTACTGGCATAAGAACAGACAGGAGGACCAATGGAACCGAATAGAAGACCCAGATATCAATCCACACATCTTCGAACATCTGATTTTTGACAAAGAAACAAAAAAAAATCAAATGGAAAAAAGAAAGCATATTTATTTAACAAGTGGTGCTGACATAACTGGATATCAACATGTAAAAGAATGAAAATAGACCCATAATTATCATCATGCACAAAACTCAAGTCCAAATGGATCAAAGACCTCAACAGAAAGCCCAGTACACTGAACCTTATAGAAGAGAAAGTGGAAAGTACACTTAAAACACATTGGCACAGGAGACCACTTCCTAAACACCAGCAGCACAGACACTGAAAGAAACAATTAATAAATGGGACCTCCTGAAACTGAAAAGCTTCTGTAAAGCAAAGGACATGGTCAACAAGACAAAACGACAGCCTACAGAATGGGAAAAGATTTTCACTAACCCCACATCAGACAGAAGTCTGATCTCCAAAGTATACAAAGAACTCAAGAAATTGGACACCAAAAGAATACATAATCCAATAAAAAAAATGGAGTACAGTCCTAAACAGAGAACTCTCAACAGAAGAATCTAAAATGTCTGGAAGACACTTAAGAAAGTGTTCAATATCCTTAGTCATCAGAGAAATGCAAATCAAAACAACTCTGAGATTTCATCTTACACCTGTAAGAATGGCCAAGATCAAA
Source organism: Dicrostonyx torquatus (assembly GCA_028555095.1). Taxonomy (NCBI): domain Eukaryota; kingdom Metazoa; phylum Chordata; class Mammalia; order Rodentia; family Cricetidae; genus Dicrostonyx; species Dicrostonyx torquatus. Next base: position 7,341,926 of record JAQHUG010000017.1, on the reverse strand, counting down.
AACACTAATGACAACTTATGCTGGAGAGGTTGTGGGGAAAAGGGAACACTTCTGCATTGCTGGTGGGAATGCAAGCTGGTACAACCCCTTTGGATATCAGTGTAGCGATTCCTCAGAATCACAGGCAATTTCAAAATGCAATGAGAAATCTTTTCCTGGATTTCTTCACTTCTGTACAATAGACAGATATTACCATTAATTAAATTCAGTCGAACAAAAAAGGAGCATATCCGTCATGAATCGTGAAGAGGAGCTTTGACCTTACAATCATTTTTTCTTTGAAATGTCATTACTATTCTTAAATATACTTGGGGATGGGGCAGCGGTCCCTTTAGGGTAGTAATTATAGGGGGAAAAAGGAATAGAGCTAAGGCAATTATTTACTAACAAAATATTCAAATCTAACTGGGGGAAAAAAGAACTAAGAATATTTTTTAATCATCAAAAAAAAGAGGAAAGACTCTTAATATTTCTTTCTCACTCATCACGTTGGCAAATTACTTTTCCTCTGGATGCTGGGCTGACAAATGTACAACCTGGAACATGAATATCCCAGCCAATGCATTTTTTCTGCTTGTTGGTTCTACCGTTAGTACAAACAGATGAATTTCTCACAACTCACTGAGGTGCCCTTATTGTGCTTTATCTCATCATCAGGAAAACCTCCACTCATAAGAGAGTGGCCTAAGATTGTTTGAAGTGTGAAGACAAAAGGTTCTTGCTCTTCAGATAAAATTTTCTCAAACTCTTGCAGCCAAGTGGGCTTACATCTGTCTGGCTGCTGAGACAGTAACATACCAAAATGGCTTGGTAAAAATGTTTTGCTTAGGATGGGGTGTGATTAGTGTCTTTAAAAACATAACACTGAATGAATCTGTTAGATTTTTTCTAACATAACAGTAGTTGCAGGCATAGAAACATCATTGAGACAGTCATGCTTGTATCATCGGGTTACATGACTTTTGTCACTGCCACAGGGTTTATCATAAAAACCAAAGGCATTTAAAGCTGCTGGCGTCCATCAACACTGTGTTTATTATGGCTTCCTGCACCACCTGATAACAAAGTCCACACAACTCAATTACAACAACACCAAAAAAAAAAAAACTATTTAATGAAGCAGTGCACATCAATACTTCCCTGGACTGTGCAAATACGACAGTTATCTCAAGGAAACCAATTTTGCAGTTGTTTTCTTTCTGAGATGAATCAACCACCTTCCTCAGGCCAATATTTTTGGTTATTTTTGAGAGAGCAAATGACACACTACCGTCTCTCAGACTTTGATATTTGGAAGACATTTTCTAGAAAAATAAACAGAGCGAGCCTGTTCCTTCAAAGAAAGAGCTGACAGCTGTGTGGCTAATGAAGAACTTGGAACTCTCAAGAAAAGATCAGATGTAGGAAAACACATCAGCCAGGGTGAGCTTGGCAGATTTGTAAAGCTTAGAAGTTTTTTCTGACTCTAACGTTGGTGATTTTAATGAGGGATGACATTCTATATGAAATATTACAACATTTGGAAAATGGGCATAACTTTGTGAATCAAGATTTTCCAAATGATTAAAAACCCACCTATAGGTTAACAATCCAAAGGTCAAGACAAACTCGAAAAAGATTTGGCAGTGGATGCGTTTGTCTGGAGAACGATCAGCTCTTCCCTTCACATACATACTGTGCACTGCCTTCTAACGAATATGGGCTCCTGCTTCATCCTTTGTATTTCAGTTGAGTTTTTCAACATGCCCTGAGACTTCTAATCCCACATCCTCTATTTTAAGAACACCATCCACAGAGTCTCACAATTGCTCCCTCTTCACCCAGATTGTTCAGCAAATGCCCCTCCACCAAGATCATCTCAGATAACCTCATCCAAAGAACTTTCCATTCAGATCTTCACTTCTCCGCATTTTGGTTTTAATTGCTAGATATTACCCAACAAATTTGTTGTTTCTATCTTTCCTAACGGAACTGCGACAGCATGCAAAGAGAAACATTTCTTTCCTTTTTTGTTCAATAGAATGTGGCAGAGTATGGAGCCATTTCAAAATGAAATTATGTACTGCATGTGTTACTGTTGAATAAACATCATAAATATTAATAACAGTATGAAAGAAATTTAAAATTATATAAAAAAAAACTTAAACAGAATTTTTAGTGAGCTAAAGCTGATATAAGTTCATTATCAGAATTTGAACTCTTACACTGCCACCCTATCATACGTGTGATCTTTCTGAAACTGTGTAAGTACTCACTCCTGTACTTCTCTTCAGGCCACAGAAGAACTGGCAAAAGTCTAATTTTTTTCATATATGAGCTATCCTGGTTTTCACTTTAATTAAGAAGGAAAAAGATGTTACAGTCAATATCTGCAAAGAAACTTCAAAGACTACATACACACACACACACACACACACAAACACACACATATATACACTCTCAAATATAGAAGAGTGTGCTCCACAATGGAAAAATTAGCATCTGATATAAAAACAACAGGGGAAAAGCTATTATTTTTCAGGAGCTTTTGTTTCTAAAGAAAATTTAGAATTGTAAAAAAAAAATAACTTAGAGACCTCACAAAATCAGGACATTAAGACAACCCTGGGATCTATTTACTCAGTTGTCTTTGTATCTATTTCAGGTCTTCTGAGAATTTCCATGCATGCTTTTCAAACCAAAGGAAAGTATCTTTTATTGCTAAAACAATATCACTTAAGATTTATTTAGCATATATTTTAATGACGGAAGAGAGAAACAACAATAAGGGACTTCAGAATGTCTCTGAATCTAGTGGTACTTCATGAATCAGGGAGCATTGGGAGGGTTTTGCTGTGTACACTCTAAACAAGTTACTCTCTTTGCAATGGTTTCGATGCAATACAACCACCTATCATTTGGTGAGAAAGGTTATAATTGCTAAACTACTTTACTATGGTGCTTGTGTCTTAGCCTCTCTCTTGCCACTGAAACCTGACAGTAGCCACAGTAGGGAAGAAAGCTTTATTATGGCTCAAAGTTTGAAGGAATATGCGCTTATCAAGGAAAGACATCGTAACATTGGACAAGCTCACCTATGGAGGCAGAAGTATGTGGTGAGTTGCTCACTTCCTGCAGGACCAGCAAGGAGAAGTAGGGGAATGTCAGAACTCAGTTTTCTCTTTGTAAATCCCCACAGAAACATGGCCAAAGATAAGCCTCACTGAGGTCTTTAGCCATATTCTCTATATTCTATTTAATAAATATATTCTTCCCCATTTTTCATATGTTTATGTAGTACAATCTCTTCATTTTATTGTTAACATGCCTGGATTACCCTGTTATTCCTAGAGCAGCCTTTCGGACAGTCATGGCCTTTTTGTTTTATGTGACCTATCAATTTTGGCCAGAACCAGCTGTATGGCCATAGTTCTGGCAGTATCCACTGGAACCTGACAGGCTCAGCACACCTGGTGATAATTATTATGCCTGTCTAACATCCATCTATAGCCAATAGTTCAGCAGTGATGGGAATGGTCCCATGAATTCCTCTCAGACTCCTATATTACAGATTCAGTTCAATGCAGGTTCTGTGAAGGCAACTGCAGTTGACCTTGTTTGTGACAGTTACATCATGCCAGGAGAGTAACAGTTTTCAGCCCTTCCTGTCTTGTTTTTACATAGTTTCTGCCTTCTCTGAGCCCGAGAAAGGATGATATAAATGTCCTATTTGCGGTTAAGCAATGAACATCATATGTGGTGGAGGGCTGCTTGTAAGTTCCCGACTGCTTAGCCCTGAAATAATCACACAGAAACAGTACTAATTAAATCACTGCTCAGCCCATTAGCTCTAGCTTCTTATTGGCTAACTCTTACAGATTAATCTAACCCATCTCCATTAATCTGTATATCGTTATGTGGCAGTGGCTTACCAGCAAAGTTCCATTTGGCCCTGGCGGGGCTAAATGGCTTTTCTCTGACTCTGCCTCCTTTCTCCCAGCATTCAGGTTAGTTTTCCCTGCCTACCTAAATTCTGCTGGGCTTAAGACAATTTCTTTATTAACCAATGATAGTCACAGCATGCAGCAGGGAGTCCCACATCACCCATAGGAGAACATCTCTGATTAGGAAGATGGTAAAGTCAATCTGTTCTTATAAACCTAATTCTGAACTAGGACACATGCCTGCCCCTGGCATATGTGTTTGATGGGTTAACAGTACCAGACACACACACTCTCTTAACACTTCCATTTAGGCATTACCTAATTCAATCAGCTGGACAATGGGAACAAACAATTATGATATTCTAGAAATCAAAATTAGATTCTTTTAGAGGTAGCAGCCAACTTGTAAATTCTAATCATAAACAAAGAGGATAACCATTTTGCAATGATCTGTTGAAGAAACTCAGTTAAGCACACATGTACCCTTATATCAGGACGTCATAGGTACTTTCTATGAATAGGAACAATTAGATAAAGGTGTGCTTACAATTCTTCTGAACTAAATACAGTCATGTAGAAATCCTGTGTGTGTGACTCTGACCCGAGAAAAGGGTGTGGAAATTTTTAATATTTTGATTCTTTTCTGAAATTTCTGTTGATGTTTAATTCCTGTTGTGAGCAATGAGAAGGAGGAAACATTCAGAATGCAGTGTTTGGAAGAGGAGTTCTTTGACAGATGGACAGAATTAGGTACCTACAGTAGGAGGTTTAGATTCTAGTGCCATACTAAGAAAGTCAGTGAGACCAGAAGGAGCACACACACTTATAATAGTCTTCCTAGCACTCAGCACATGACAACTTGCATGGCCTTAGGACTTTGTTAACATGAGCTGTGAGTCCTCAAACTTGGCTCTTCAGAGATCTGAGTCCAAATATCCCACCTTTAATATGCATCGGTCCATAGTATCAGGCTATTAGCAAAAGAAAACTGAGTAATACACTGTGCAGATTAGGAGCTTCAATGAATTCTTTGATTAGGTCAGATTGACTTTGCCTATCATAAACACTGAATGTTTAGAATGGCAGAGCAGAGCAAAGTGGCACAGCCTCAGAAATCAAGAGAATCAGTGCTGAAAATGAAAGCTAAAGAATAAGATCCATCCAACTGATCAGGAGCATATTTTGAGAGTCAAAGAGAAGCAAAAAATCAAAGTTTGTAATAATTTTATTTGATGGTACTTCTACAGAAGTGTACTAAATATACTGCAGAATGCAAAGAACCTGGAAACACTGTGGGAAATACTGTTCTTACACTGTTCAAATCAACAGCAAGATCTTCTCCTTAAGATTAGAAGTATTTTAACTAACAAGGTACTGGAAACTGTAAGAAATTACACTGAGCGTGTTACTGGAAGTTGTAATTAATGTGTAGTGGTTTTAAAATAGGTCTGTGAATTCTTTGACAGCTCTCCTTTTAAAGGTGACACTGAGTTCCCCTCTCCTCCAACAAGGGTTGAACTTAATGATGCCTTTCAACGAGAGAGTTAGCTCAACCTGTTATATGATCTAAGGTCATCAAAAGGATGTCGCTTCTGCTTGGCTAATATCCCTGTATAAACTTGTCTTTGGATCAAGCCAGCTTTTACGTTGTAACAATGCTAGGCAACCTGAAAAAGTCCACATGAGAGGAAGGGGAAAACCAGCCCCAGTTGCATGTCAGAGAGTGAATTTTGAATATGCATCCATCGAGGTAAGTTAAGATTGTAGGAAACAGGAACGTGGAGCAGTGTCTTATTTCAAATCCCACAAATGACGTTGAGCCATGAGCATTACACCAGCATAGGCTCCTTCTGATTATTTTAACCTACAGGGTACTGTGACTTATAATTCACATTAATTATATAAATCTATACATGCACCAGTAAATTACAAATGTATTTGTCTCCTGAGCATTCACACATCTTGTGGTAACTGAGTGGGAAATGTCACACTGAGGTCTCCATCTTAGCTGTCTGCCAACACTGACAAAGTTATCATATACCCAGGGGACATGGGACACTGAAAGGTGGCTGGGTCTATTTTAGTCTCCCAGAGCAGAAGGACCTGGAAAAGGGCAAAGCAGAGGAAATGGAGAAATAGGGAGATAAAATCTACAAATGTCAAGAATTACTCATTGGAAGGTGACAGTACATTTTTGAGATTCAATGTCATAGGGATCAGTGCTGTCTAAGGAAAAAAAAATAGGAGGGTTCAAATTAAAAATCGACATATTATCAAATTTAGTAATTGATTTATCCATCTTGTTGAAGATTTCATTTTTCATGCCAATACTATTTGAAATATACTTCAGTAGATACTGTCAAATCAATAGGCTAGTTTCATTTATTTTAGAAACACCCATAGAAGTGGATTTCATATATCGTGTTTTGTTTTGTTTTGTTTTGCTTTTGCTTTTGTTTCTTTGAGACAGGGTTTCTCTGTAGCTTTGGAGCCTGTCCTGGAACTAGCTTTTATAAACCAGGCGGGCCTTGAACTCACAGAGTTCTGATTGCCTCAGTCTACTGAGGGCTTGTATTAAAGGCTTGCATTACCACCACCTGGCTTCATATATAATTTTTACCCAACATATTATATACATCCTGATCATATTCGCTTCCCATTCCTCCCAGAATCACCCTCCCACTCTTGTACCCTAACTCTCCCAGAAAAAAAGCAAAACAAACAAAGAACCTACAAGGTTCAATTTGTTTAGTCCATATACTCATTGGGTCAAACTCAAAGTGATTAGCCCCTTAAAGGAAATTGACACGCACACTCCTGACTCCACTCTCAGCTAGAAACCATCAGCTATGAAAAACTACTCATCAGATGTGGGATTCCCCTCGTATGTTGTGATTACCAGTGATTAATAAGAAACTGCTTTGGACCTATAGCAGGACAGAACAGAGGTAGGCAGGGAAAACTAAACTGAATGCTGAGAGAGAAGGTGGAGTCAAGATAAGCCAAGTATCTCCGCCAGAGACAGATGCTGGCCAGAACCTTGCCCGTAAGCCACAGACACGTGGTAACACACAGATCAATGGAAACTGGGTTAAATTAAGATATAAGAGGTATCCAATAAAAAGATAGAGCTAATGGGCAAGTGATTTAATTAATACAGTTTTTGTGTGGTTATTTTGGGGCTGAGCAGCCAGGAACAAACAAGTGCCATTCTACTGTACTACCCTTCATCATCTTTATCACGGGTTTTAAGGACTCACTTCAAGAGCATCCAGTTTGGACTGTTTCTTTCTCTTTCAGCTTGAAGGGGTCATCAAAGAATTATTCAATGTCTCTCATTCTCAGTATGAGCCTTCAGTCACAAATACCACTGGAAAAGAAGATTCCCTGGCTTGGGAGTCAACAGATCACAGATTTCTACATGGTTTCCAGTAGCAGCATGGATCCTGGACTTCAGCATTGTTTCGGGCAGGAGCTGGGATCACAGATATCAACCTGTACCCTCTCAACAGTATAAATCAGGGACATCAACATGACCTCTAGTGGCAGCACAGACCATGGACTTCCACATAGAATCCAATAGCATCGACATGACCTCTTGCAGCATCGTGAACCATGGAAATCCGCATGACTTCCAGTTAAAGGACATGAACATAATCTGAATGTTATATTGTTTTTATACCTTATCTTGTTTTTATTTTTATTTTCTGAAAAAAATTCTCCATACTATTTCTTCAAAATTACACTAATCCCCCACTCCTTGTCCTCAACATTTGAAATGTTTTTTATGAGTAATTCCAACACAATGATTTTGCTCTGAATGCCCCTCATCATAAATGATGTTGAGTTATTTAATATGTATTTTGGCTATTTGTATATATTTTGGGAAATGTAAATTTAAATAATTTGTCTACTTATTAAAAAGACTGAATTCCCCCTTTTCATTAAACCTTTTATGTGTTCCAAATACCAATCTCTTTTTCCAAATATCTGACAAATATTTTCCTCTCTTCTCTAAGCTGTTTTTTAATTCTTCTGTAGTTGTTTCCTTAGCTCTGTTCTACAGTATTAAAGCTACTATTCAGTGTGTGTGTGTGTGTGTGTGTGTGTGTATGTGTGTGTATGTGTGTATGTGTGTGCGTGTGTGTGTATATATGTATATATATATATACATATATACATACCTCTGCTCCTTCTTAGGTTACTTCCTGAGGTAACCTTCAGACTAAGGTGTGCTCATCCTTTGAAATCATCCTGTTTCTTTCCAAACAGATTCATTCCTCAAGATTCCTCTTGTCTCTAGCCTTTAATTTGAAGGATTTTTCTACACAAATATTCTCACAGAGCTTTATCTGATATATATATATGTATATCTTTCTTCTTGATGCATGGCTTAATAATGAAGAACTCTAGATTCATTGATGCCTTGAGTAAGTAACTTTCACATTTGCACACCTTTTAGAAAACAGGATAAAAAATATTCGTCTGTGAAAACCTTCACACTAAGGTGGTTATTATCAATCAACTGCTTTTATCTTTTTAGTTGATTGAAAAATATTGCAAGCTGTAAGTCATTCTCAGATTCACTCCAATTCTTCCTACTATTGATGAAGCGTTTCAATTTGCTACAACCCCATCATGAATCTTATTTCTAACCACTCCCTCGGCTTGTTAAGTGCAATTTCCTTATAGCTGTGTGTTCATGTTTTTTCTTTTCTCATGGTGTCTTAGTTTTCTCATACCCCTAATATTTTTTACTCATTTTTTAAGGCTTGGGATATGTTATATTGCTAGTCCATCAAGCATTCCTTGGCATCTTTCCTATTTATGTAACTTCTTTGACATTAGAGACAAAACGAAGGCATCACATATTGCTTCAGATGCACACATTTACAATTATAAGCCAGAAAACATAGCTTTATTCTCCTTTTTCCAGTAGGGTCCACAGTACTAGGAGAATGACCCACATCTACATCAAAATTATCTCATGATATTTTTCCTTTTGTTAAAATAACTGGATAACAATTGGGAAGTGACCTAGGGTCATCCAGTCAGGTTAAACAATTTTTTGCTCACTAGTCAGAGGGAATTTATTTCTTAACACAAATGATATGAGAGCAAGTTAGTAGATGTGAGAAGTGGTACTGATGCAGCCACATCCAATATGTGAGAGGGGGCAGCCTCGGGATGCAGCTACCACATGGAGCAGCCAAAGATTCAGAAGTTCATGATGACTATGCACTTCTATCTCTAACCCTCATATCTGCTCCACCTCTGGGTAATTTAATATGTGATCCAATGTGTTCTTTTAATTGTGTAAGCCTAATTAACTTGGGTTTCCATTGCTTATAATGGAAAGTGCCTTGAACAAACCTTAAATAAAATATAATTCAATTTGTGAAGCCTTCTCAAATTTCTACAGGCAGGGCAGCCTATTGAACATTTATTACTTTCCCAGAACTATAGTCACACAGCACTAGAACTGCTCTGTCTTTTTCATCATCTGTATCTGTGGTGAGAACAAAGATTAGAACCTCTTCTTTATTATCTTTTTGGAATCCTATGTACTAATGCTTAGTCTTCTTAGGAACATCAGTACATGGATGAATGAATCTTATGTCTGCAGTGGTTCGGTCTATGCATTATTTGGTTATTTATCTCTAGCCCAAGTAACCTTTATACCCATCCCATTACGTTTAAATACCCTTTGAAAGTATTTACATTTCCTTTAGAATAGATCACCTCCATTCACCTTTATTCAGCAAGTACTTGTTCTGTTACTACCTTATGTAAGTCACCAATATAAGTTACAGTATGTAAATATAAATCTATAACCTGCTATTCTAGCAGATGAATTCAAACTGCAAATAAAATATATACAATACATATACTGGAAAGTAGATGTGGTAATTTCTATAGGGAAGGCAAGAATGCTGGGCAGGATAAGCTACAGGTAAAAAGATTGGGTGTTAAGTAGGGTAACTGAGATACACGAAGAGAATGACAGTCAAAGGTGGTAAAGGACACATGTGCATGTCTTAAAGGAATCACTTGTTCTGAGAAAGGTGATAATGTGAAGTCTAAAGGAGAGATGCAAAGAATATATTGCACTAATCATCAGTAAAACGAAAATCAAAACCATGGTGACATTTCACCTCACATCCATTAGGATGGATGGTGAAAGGGGAAGAAAGGAACAAAAGGGTCTGGCAAGAACAGAGCTCAGTACGTCACCAGGTTTGATGTACAGGCCTGACAATCTCAGTTTATTACTCAGATCCCACAGTGAAAGAACTCACTCAGATAACTCTCCTTGCACTGCTACATGCATGTAACGTTGCAAGTACACACATACACAAAACAAGTTTTTTATTGCAATGAGAGAAACCAGCAAAAACTGGTTAAGAAGGATGTTAAGAAACTGAAGAAACTGAAAAATGTAGGCCCTCATGGCAGGAATGTCAAATGGTTTAGAAACCATAGGAAACAGCAAAGTCTCCTCAAGAAAATCAAACCAGATTCATCACATAATCTAGAACTAACCCTTCTGTATGTCTACTCAAAGGAAAAGATATTAGGATCCGGAGGAGCTAATAATCTTTTGTGTCTTGCACAGTTACTGGCAATAATCAATTAATAGAAATAATCTAAATGCTCATCAACAAATGAATAAATTAGGAGGTTGCGATAGATATTATCAGTAAAATAGTATTCACTCTTTAAAAAGCAGGGCTGTACATGTTTCATCCCTTCTCAAGAATCCCAGAGGCTCCTCTGTCGACCCTGTCACTCCATGACATGCTGCTGTCATAACAAACATACGGAGGACTCTGAGTGTCCTGTAACCTGGACTGATGTTCTCCTTGTGTTGTGTTAAGGTAAAATAGGGGAGGTAACTGACACCTAGATTCAAGTCTCACCTCCAAGCCAGGTTAATTTTAATTAAATTCTATTCTTAGAAAGAATCATTCCAGTTGACTCTCACCATGTATTGCAACTTAGGATCACAGATTTCTTCCAGGAAATTTACTAAAGCTATGATGCTAGGTCTCTTATAAATTAGTCCACTAGGCAGTGCCACCAGGGCTACCAGCAGGACTGTAACAGCTAACAGCAGAAGTGTGGGACGGAAGCACAGTTCTGAACAGTACTTTGGCTGTCTTGCAGTCAGCCCCTGCTACCAGGCTAACAACAGCTACTACAGTCCAAGACTCCTACTCTGTCTTCAACCTTAAGGCAGGTTAGAATTTGTTAGAGGAGTTGTTTTTTTGTATTTTTTATTTTTTTAAATAAACTTTAAAGTTACACTTTCTCCCCATTCTTTTTACATCTATTGAGATAATCATTTAACTTTTCTCTTTCATTATACTTATACATCCTTTAGTATATTTATTGACTCAGGTTTTTGAACAATTTCTACATCTCCAAAATAAAGTCAATTTTGTCATGGTTGATATAAACAAACTCTCTGTAATGAGATCTGGTGCCCTCTTGAGGAAGAGACTTGGCCAGTAATCCTCATCAACATAGACCATAAAACACAATATGGACAAGTTCAAAAGAACCACCATGAATGGGCTGCCCATGCATGCTTCAGCAATGCCAGGTCATTAATCTCAATTCATATTTTCAACTTCAGATATTCATGAAACAGTGCTTAGTAACTCAACAAAAAAATTCCACTCAGAAGTGAACCTGATCATTCATAACAACAGCAACAACAAATAGATAGATAAAAATCAATGCACAGTGTAACCCAAAGTAGGAATGAGGTAGTACAGTAGATCAAAAAGAAGGAAGACAACATGCCAAAAATTTAATTCTGTTTTCTCTTCCCATATCTCCTTATCCTATAGCAATATATATATATATAAATATATTCTTATCTGGTAATGTTGGTCAACAAAACAGACCAATTTCTCTCCATCTCTTTCCCCCTCCTGGGTCTCAAACACATACACACATGCACCCCATTGATTTGGTGATAGATTTGTGTCACAGTAATAGAAACCATATAACAATTTTTTATTGGTGTAAACCCTGATAAGTTTAACATATTCTATTACATAACTCCCTACCCATGTTCATACTGGTAATTCTATGTATACCAAGTGTATCACACAGACAGAATAAGACATGAATATAAAAAGGAGATTATTGGAAATAAACAGTTTTGTTTGGCAGAAGGAGGGGTAGGTAATAAGGGACATAGTGAGTGAGAGTACTAAGATTCATCTTAAATAACTGTGTGTATATGTGTGTGTGTGTGAGAGAGAGAGAGGTGGTGGATAGAAAGAGAAAGTGTATCATATATATGATATATATATACAAATACATATAAAAACATGAAATTGCATTGTCAAAGAAAATAAAAATAAAGAAAACATAATATAACAAAGCTGTAATATCATTTATATCAATATTACTCCTTAGGACACTGTGCCCAGTACTTAGCCAGAGACACAAAGACATATAGACAGAGAGAAAGAGAAAAGGAGATAGAGACATGCACAGAGAGAAACATTGTGCTTGATTGTACTTATATGGGTTTCCCAAGGTATTCTAATGTATAGAATCAAAGCAAGGAATGGAACAATGATTGTCAGGATTAGAGGAGAAAAAATGGGAAACTGATAATCAAGAGTATATAATTATAATTAAATAAGGTGAACAAATTATTTAAATCTATTATACCATGTTGTAACTATAATGAAAAACATCACATGAAGAAGTACTACGCATTTGGAATTTAAGACAGCAGCTATAAGTGTCAAGTATTCTTACAACACATATACACAGAGACCTAATCTGGATTGGAGTACATTTTATTGAAAAGAAAAATCAGTCCAAAAAATATTCTGGAATAGAGGGAAGAAAAAAGAGATGAGTAAGAAAGAGAGAAGGTGACAGTATCGAACAATGCAGGTTTATAAGGTCACTGAACTCTTCTGTTTCAGGCTGGAAAAATATAACTGATAACCTGGAATGACAATGTTACCATAAGGAGACTTGAAGGCACAGCCATGTGCACTAGAAATGCATCAACTTAGATATACATAGGGAGGATTTATCTAATTATGGTTTGAATTTCATATCAAGTGACTCTGTTACCTACTAAGAAATTACACTGTAATTAATTCTTATTAAATATTTTAGCTGACTTGTCAGTCAACTAGTCTAATATAAGCATGGTGTCATCATAGTAGTTTCAAATTCACGGAAACATGGTTGAGTGATGAGGAGGTACCCTGTGAAAAGAGTGTGCGCTGAGTGCCTCACTATGTTTTTCTAAGAGAATCTTACAAAATAGAACCACCTTTTATTTTCTTCTCCTGCCAACATGCTGGCTATGATTGATAGCTATTAAATTGAGTTTTTCCTCCCTAATTTGGTCTAGATTAAATACATTTATAGCACAGCAAGCTGCCGAGAGACAAAATAACAAGTGACAGTTATTTTGTCTATTTCAGTCGTCTCTGCAGTTAACCATCATTTAACATTCAAAGGACAATGGTTTTAGGACAGAAAAAGTAAACGGATGAAGAACAAAGAGAACTAAGCACAGTTACAGCTCCTAAAACATACAAAAATAAGCATGGGCATAATCATATCTCATAAGAAAATAAACTCCAAATGCACAGCCAAGAGGAATTCTACTGAATATGCAAGTTCATTGATGGCTATGTGTAGTTTAGTCCTGTTGCTTAGCCTGTCAGAACAATAGCTGTCAACCATATTTGGAGATAATTTATTTGTGAATTATTTCACTTGCCTAAGATTCAGATTGAGGCAGAATCACAGACTCTCTAGAAGTGAGGTCAAGGTTAGTACATTGAAAGAGTAGGGTCAAAGTCATGCTATTAACATGAAGGTACTTTCTCCATAGGCAACTGTGTCTACTTCAGAGGGAAACAAAAATGATCCTACTTTGTGTAATACACTAAAGTTTTATTCAGTAATTTTTATGAAAATTGTAGCAGCTTCTACACTTGGAATATCTAAACTGACACTCCCTATTCTGGTCTCAGGAACCAAGACCTCCCGATCTTCTCTGCACATAGAGTCAAAAAATATCTAGACACAGAGATTCATGTTCAAAATGTACTTAAACATATAGGGAATTTGTAAGGCTCAGGGAGGAAGAGACTAGAAGGATTCATGCCCATCACATGTAGGAAATTTTATATTTTCTTAATAAAGTGTGTGTGTGTGTGTGTGTGAATGTTCAAAAATCAGAGAGAAATCTTCAAAAGTGCTTGAAATAAAAACTATGAAAAACAAACTTGTTAAGGTTTTTAATCTCTGAGGAACACCAATTTATGAAATAATTATTGGGAGATATTAAGTAAAAAGTTAGTTTTAATTTATTTAAATGGTAGCATGTTCATTTTTCTCTGGTGTCACAGTTTGAAAAGGAGAAAAGAGGAAATCAAGATCGACAGAAAGGATTCAACCAGAGTTCTGTCTTGAACGTTGTGCTGGCCATGAGAAGTTTAATTGACCCAGTGTAGGAGATACCATCACAATGTCACTTGATGTGCCAGTATGGCGAGAAAAATGAAGCTTCATTATCTTTGCTCACATGTACCAAATGCCATGCTCATGCAGTTCCTAAGTTCTGCTTAGACATGAAATATGCCCTCTCAACAAGTGTTGATGCCAATGATACAAAACACCTATTTCTAGAATCATCTATACTTTCCAGAAATGGACTCCTGAGCATGACCCATCAAGACATTGGTGGAGCTGAATTGAGGAGAGAATTTGAACAGAAGGTAGAGTAAGAAGCAATGTTATTTAATGTCAAAGGCAGATATGCATTTTGAACCTCCATTCAGAAGCTCAAAACGGGGGCTAAGAGATGACAGGACAGGCTCCCAAACTACAAAGAAATCCTGTCTTAAAAATCAAAACAAAACAATAAAAAACAAAAAACAATAAAATAGCAGCACAAAC
>JAQHUG010000017.1:7307702-7319634 GCA_028555095.1 Dicrostonyx torquatus | reverse complement strand
AAAAGAAAAGAAGACTTCATAGTAGTTATTTTTACCTTGGCTGAGGTACTTGGTGTTAAGGGGAATAGAACAGATTCTACTATTAAAGACAATTTACTCCAACATCCCTATACAAAGAATCAGAGTAATCACACCCACATACTAGATATGGTAGTTCAATTGCTAAGAGGCATGGTCATATTCTCAGATGGAAATAGAGGAAACTAATAATATGCATATTTTCCTGTATAATTTTAAAGTCATATAAGACTCGAAAATAAGTAGAAGGCACTAAAATGATTTCTAAAACACCACTGTATTCTTTTAAAAATGATTTGATTTGAATACAAATTGTTGCAAAAATGGAATTACAAATAGAGTCCCAATAGACTCTTCAAAACTCCTCACACAACCCTCCTCACAAACACCCTGTACCAGATTGGAGCATTTGCTAGAATGCCTGACATCTTGTGAGCATATTATTATAATGGTTGAATTTAATTATCAACTTGATTGGACTAAGAAACACCTACAAAACTAGTGAGGCTCAATTTTGAATGTTTTGTGGTAGAACTCCCACAGACCATTAAGGTAAGAGGGGTCTGAATCAATCAATGGTTTGATTAATAAGATGGTATCAAGACAATGTGGTAAGATACAGGAGAGGGCACCTAGTTAGAGGAAATGGGTCATCATGGTCTGCTACTTAGCGCTGATACAATTTTGTAGCCCCTTCCTTTATGTTCCTTTATATGATTCTTGTATGTCCCTTTCACTACTTCCTGTCTCCCAAGAGGTAAGGAATGGCCTCATCATATGTACCAGCTGTCTAAACCGACAAAGACAAGTAATTATAGATTAATCCCTTTGAAACCGGGAGTTCAAATAGTAACTCCTCTTTTTAAATGGCATGTCAAGAATTTCAACACATAATGTGAAAGTCACTAACATCCATCATCATAATCCAAAGGCTATGTTTTAATTACATTAGCACTCACTCTAGGTGGTGGACAATCAGTGGGCTCTGAAACACACGAAATGACACATATTCAGTACCGAGGTATCACATATACAGTTATCTGGACTAAAAATCATTTATGTTCCACATATTCGCTGCTGCCTTTTCTTCCCTGCTGATAATTACAGATCTTGCTCTTCCCTCTGAATTTTTCACAGAAAATATATAGTTAAAATCATACAACCTCTGCTTTTTTTATTTCATACTTACTTCTTTCACAAACACTTTAAAGTTTCTTCCAATTATTTTCCTGGCATGGTAGCTCATTTATTTTAGAGCTGAATAATAGCCTATTGTCTGGATTTATCCATTTTATCCATTCTGTCCTGAAAGACATTGTGATTGCCTCCAAGTTTGGGCAATTATGGGAAAAGCTGTTGAAAACATCTACCTGTAGGTCTCTGTATGCACATAAGTTTGGCACTCCTTTGAGTAGATAACATGAAGTTTAAAAGTGGGATTGGGTAATGAGAAAGTTTTCAATTTCGTAAATAACTAGTAAACTCTCCTGAAATTGCTTCAGTTTTCATCCCGGTGGGTAGGAAAAGAGAGAAACTGTTATTACTTCAAGTTTATGTCCTGTGGTGCTGTCAAGGTTTTGGATTTGGCCCTTTTGGTTTAAAATCTTCATTAGTAGCTAATTTTGATTTAATATGCCATTCTATAATGATTAGGCATTCATAATTGCTGTTTATTTGCTTCAACACTTAGTTTGTGAATAAGGATGTTTTACAGCTCATGTATCCATTTATTTTATAATCCCTACTTCCAAACAAATGATCTGAGCTGCTTTACAAACTCCCTAATCTCCAGAACAGCCTCATTCAGATCTTTTCAGTCATTAACTTTCAATCCAGTATAAAGTGAACACACATCCTTTTAAGTAATTTTTCTTTAGAAGATCATAACGAGTACTATAAATCATTTCTGTCCATTCTTCTCCCACTCCAAATCAAGCTGCCACTCCTTTGATGACTGGCATCTTCTTTGAGTATTACTGTTATACATTATAGTTGGTCTATTCTTTAATTATTATTCTTACATATCCATACAGAGATTAAATATAATCTGCTGAGACCATTTATTGTTACTTCAGTGTGTATTTGTTCAGGCCTGATGACTTGTGCTTAGATAATCTATCAGGGAACTGATTCTCTCTCTTGAACCGACAACTAATTGTTGCTCTCCTGTTAGATGTAGGACCTTGGGAGATCCCCCACCCCACTAGCATGCTGGGTGGTGGACATGATTATGATGTTCTTTTTTCATATACCTATTGTTGGGATTCCTCAGGTGCAGCTTTTTTTTCTTATACATGAGACACTCCTCCACAGAGGTGTCATTTTGGAGAAGAAGAAAACCACTACAGAAATCCACAATGGGTCAAAATGTACAAAACATCAAATCAAGGATGTACACAATGCCAGTTGTTGAATCTTTAATACAGTCTCTACATCTGAGGCTCAGGGACTGACTCAGAAGTTGGGGCAAAAGATCATAAAAAGGAGAGGAATAGCACATCTACTAAACAACAATATCTAATCCAGTGAAGAGTAAGTAAATAATCTCCATTTTCAAGACATTTCTATGTGGAGAGAAGCTGTGAAATCTGAACGTGTTTGAACTGTTGACAGTCTTCAGAAAGCATTCTGCATATATGCAACCTTAGAAACTATCAACAGAATCAATGTACTCCCTTCTCCCCTCCACCAGTTGGTAGATATTTTATCTAGTAAATTTGTTTCCATATCTTCCACACAAAATAAAAAGTGATTCATTATAAAGAGTAGGGATTTTCTTTCATAAACCCTATTTCAACTTTACTACTATATATTATATTAACACATTGCCAAAGAGAAAGTTTAAAAGTAAAAAATTAAGGAAAATAAGTATTTATGCATTTCAGTATAATTTATGGGAGTAAAAACCACTGACAGCACAACACTCCAAAGTATACAACCTTGAAATAAGACAGGGCTTCTTGTTCGCTTCAGTTTTTAATGATTTGCACAAAAATTCCAAAGGCCTTCTCTTGCAGAAGGCAGATGAAAGCAGCTGATTCCTCAGAGGTTTTCAACAACATCATAGAAGCAAAAGAAAAGTTGCATTATTCTCCCAATCTCAGGGGAGTGTGACAGAAACTCACTATTAACATTGTTCATTGATGCTGATGAGTAAATACGTCCACCACAGATCAATTCCATGGGTGATTCAAAGGTAGTTTTGATATTCCTTAAGAGATATTATTCAAATCATGTACTTTACATTTCTCTATTAATATTTGATTAAGAGTAGCATATTATCAGAGGTACATGGCATGTTCTCACACTAAAATTATACACCTAGAAAATATAGGGGGAGTATATCAAACAGATAATTCTAAGAAAAAATAATAAATCAATTGAGCATACATTTTTTTCATCAAAAGATTAATTAATAAACTATAGGTGCCATAAAATATCATTTCTCAAGTATAATGGAAACATAGACAATAAGTAAGATTTTAGAGAAAAAGTCACATGCTTGAAGCCATGATTGCAGTAATATGAGGTACAAAACAAAACAAAATTTGTTACTAAATAAAATGATATTAATAAACAACATAGCAGATACTGAGTAAACTAATGAACCAAATGCCTATAAATATCATATTGTTCTCATAATATGATTAGGAAAAAATAAAAGAAAAGTCATAGTATAAATTATTAAATTAGAAATGGATATTTGAAATAATATTGGATACAGGAGAAGTCCTTAAGTTTTTAACATATTGCTTATATTTATTGTTTGAATATAGTGACTGCAGAGATGACTCAGAATTTAAAAGCACTGGTTGCTCTTCCAGAAAACCTGGATTGAATTCTCATCACTAGCATGGAAGCTCACCATTGTCGGTAACTACAGTTCCAGAGGATCTAACACCTTAACACACAAAAAACACCAATACACATTAAATAAAAAAGTCAAAACAGTATAATTTGATCGTTTCTTCTCCTCAACTTCTTCCAACATCCTCACCCACCTTACTACTCATCCATCTGCAGATTTTATCTCTGTTTAAAAACCAATGATGGGGTACAGTTTGTGTTGATCATATCTGAGATAAACCTATAGCTTCCTGGATGGTGTTTAATATACTGTCACTACACTGAAGAAAACCAACTGCACCTCACTAGCATCAAGTAAATACCAGTCATTTCTTGGTTTTGAGTAGGACTTCTTGCATAGCTTCCTTCCTACGTGCTGGGTTTGTTTTCCTTGAGCTTATACAGGTCTTGAGCATGCAGTCTCACTCTTTGAATTTTGATGTGCGTCTGCCTTGTTGAGTCTGGAAATCACTCTTACTGAAGTCACCCACTAACTCTGGCTCTTAGAATCTTTCCACTGGAGTCATTGAAATTTTGTTGGAGGAAATTGGTAGTCCAAAAGCTTAATATCAGGAAAGACCACATACATCATCAGCAATATTGGGAAAGGACTACCTAGATTGGGCTAAAATTATTCAACAAATAATCACAATCATTTCTCGAAAGAGCCAGCATAATTTCACAATGAAACATAACCTTTGCTCCTCCTTATTCTTTTACCACAACTTGGCAGTGCATAACAGTACATACAAAGCACCTAAAAAGGGGATTTGGTTTGACTTAGACCCATTTGGGGGAGAAAATGTATTTCTGATATGGAACACAAACCATGGGTCCTAATGAGCTCAACTACTGATGAGAGCAAAACAAGAGCATACAATCTTACCAAATCTTCTTTATCACTATTTTAATGAGTCATCTGGAGAAAAGACAAAGATCAGTGATTAAGCAAAGGATTTTTTTCTGCAGAGAGTTTCAAAATGGTAGCCCACAAAAAGAATGAGAAAACTTGGGACATGCAGGTCCTAGAAAACTATACAGGAAGGCAAACTAATATGCAATCAATAGCTCCATAAATGTAAACCAGAACCTTTGTTTCTAACTAATAAATAAAATCACCAAACCAAAGCAAAATATTTAAGCTTTCATGTTACAAACAGAAGGTAGTCTATCAAGTCAGATAATTAAGCCACTGACAAAACTAACTGATTCCTTCTTTTATTGATATGGTCAATGCCCATTTCCAATAACAGCTGTCTTTTTATCCTAACCCCACTTATCTTTAAGTGTGAATTCCAGATCAGGAAAAACAGCAAAGGAGGCAGAAGAATCTGTGGGCCAAAAACTATAAAGTCAGAAATCTCTAAGTAGCCTGCCACCTAACTTCTGCTTTGTGAAATTGGCTATATTACTTATTACAAGGTTTTGTTCCTCAAATATCGAAAGTATATCCATAGAATCCCTGAAGATGAGGGAGAATTCCTACTGTGTTTTAGTTCAACTTTAAAAATAGTTTTTTAGGAGATATGTTACAAACTGAAGTTTAAATGTGCAAATATTATCAAGTTCTTCTTAGGATTTAATGTCTACCATAGAATAAACTGGAATAAACTGCATGCATCAGAGCCAAACCACATCACCAACATTTATCCATGCGTAGCTCTTAAGTCAATTGCAGAAAGTGATACAAAATTGTGCCCATTGTAGATCAGAGACCATAAATATAAAGCTAAAGACTCTAAAGGCTTGGGAGACATAGCAGTGAGTAAGGAGATTCCCAGTGAACATGAAACTCAGACTCTAAGACATGAACAAAAAGCAAGGTATAGTGGTTCATGCTTGTAAAACCAAGGCTGAAAAGCAAAGGCAGGAGGATCATAGTAGCTAAATGTCTAGGCAGCCTAGCCAAAGGTAAGCTTCAGGTTCCATGAGAGATCATGTACCAAAATAATAATAGTAATAATAATAATAATGATAATAACAATAATAATGTAGAGAGTAATAAAGAAAGATGACAAAGAGTTATTTCTGGCTCTCATGCGCTCATGAATTCTTACAGAAGTACCCATACTAAAAGTATATGTATATATATATATATATATATATATATATTTATCCCACAGAGAGAGAGGTGGGGGCAGAAAGACAGATGGGAACAAAGACATACAGAGTCACAGAAAGAGGCAGAAAAGAAGAAATCATGAAAGCTCTGAAGATACTACAAGTACAGGAAATTGTCAATGTTATTCTGGCCTTTGCTTCCCTCCTTCTCTTCCCCCCACCTCTTTCTCTCTCAAACACATGCACACTCATACAATTATTACACACACACACACACACACACACACACACACACACACATACCTTTCAGACACATATGCATACACATTCAGAGGTCTGAAGGGTCACAAGCCTTATCTTCATTTTTCTCTTGGACCGTCTTCTATTCTGTCTCTAGCACACAAGTTAATATTCAGCCATTTCTAGTATCCATCCTTATCTGAGTAATTCTGGGTAGATATTTTCTATCATCAATGGCATTCTCTTAATATCCACTTGTAATTAAAACTGTCTACCTGTGATCACAAACTCATTATGTGTGATACAATATAAATGCATAATAACAATTAGCACTCCTGTTTATTAAATGGTGACATGTCAGGCTTGCTTATTTTAATTTTTGAGTTAATTTCCACAAAATTCCTGCAAGAAAGATTTTTAAATTGCCATTTATCTTCATTTCATTTCATTTAGTTCTTCAGTATGGCCCGAAAGCCAGGATCTCAGCACAGAAATCAAAATTAACCTTCTCCCTTCAATGGCAGGCACCTAGGGTAACATCATGATTCAAACACAGGTGCTGTCTTTTGTGATCATCCATGTCAAATTTTTAGCAGAGAGTGTGAAGTTTCTAAAGAATGAGACGGATATTCAGGGTACATTTGAGAGGTGTCTGGGAAACGAAATTGTCCACCGTGTAGACCTAGGAATACTGATTAAATTGGTTGGCTAACTTGAAAGACAGGATGAACTACACAATCTGGCAAGTATGTTAATGAAATGAAGATGGGCTTGTTAAGGCAATATAATTCTCATTTCCAGAGAAATATTATTCATCAGAGATGATTAATAATGATTCTTAAATGTTTGGATATCTTCCTACCTGGGAGATGAGCCTAATCCTCTTCCTAAGCAAAAGAGAAACATCATATAGGAGTTAAATGCTGGGACTCTGGGACCTTATACTTATGAGTTTAAATTCTGTGTTACTTTTCTTGGAGGTTTAATGAACTTAGCAACATAGAGATTAACTTTATCTTTAAAGCCTGTATCATTGACATAACTATAAATATGAATTTGTCGGGGAAATTACATGAAAAAGTCTCATAGACGAATCTTAGAAGTGTATATCCTCCTGTCTCAAGAGGCTGAGATAGGACTGACTAAAATTGCAAGACAGAAACAGAATGAAACCCTGTATAGAGCAAAAATATGAGAAGGATGGGGATGTAGCTCAGTGGTACAGTCCTTGGTAGCATGGACAAGATTGTGTCTAACCGCCAGCATATTTTCACACAAAATGCTTCATAATTTTGCACCACACCCAGGCTAGAGAAACTATTATTGAAAATACATGCAGAGGACTTCATGATACTAAAAGGAGAACTCTTCATTTCCAATGGAGACAGATCTTTCAAAGGAAAAAGAAATAAAGTAGAAAAAATAAGGAAAGCAAGAAGGAACAGGGTGTGTAAGATCTGAAGTATTTTGGTAGCTGATGGAGAAAATGGAATGAGAACATGAAGATGAAATCCGAGTAGGTATGTGAGACTAGGTACAGGGGCCAAGGATGCTCTGAAAGGCATCCATCTAGAGTGTGCATTGTACAAACAGCCAGATACTATTTCAATGCCGGCACTAGGAATGCCTTTGAATAGAGGTGAAAGGACGTCATTTAAATGCAGCTACTTCCATTTTGTTCCAGAGAGATTAATCCATGTTTTGAGCCACTATTTTCACCCTTTCATTGTTTACCTGCTTTGAGTATAATTGGGCTTGATTGGAATCATGGGAAGCCACTAATTACAATGATTAACAATATCAATAACAGCAAAGGGAATAGAAAAGGATGCCTCTTATTTTTAATGAACTGAACACACATTCTTGCTGCCTGAATGAATTGAAGTTAATTGCGGAGTGACACCAGGTGACGGATTTCTGAAATGTCTATTTTCATGTTCTTAATAAAGGGCACATTTTCTGAAAAGCAATGAGATATACCCAAATTATAAATCCTAACAAGGTGTATTGTTCCATCTCTCTCTCTTTTTCTAACCTCAGAATGTCGTCAGCCCTTGGTTATTGAGGCCAACTTCTGCAGGATGCTGTTCTGAACTCTGGTTATATTTCAGCCTTGCCAATGACCTTTAGATTGTTCGACTCTGCTTTTATTTACAAATGTGGTTTCTGCAAATAGGTTTGAATAGAACAAATTTTAGACACAGTGGCCGGACACAATTGGTATAGGAGGGTCCTTTTATATTTCTGTGCTTTTGTTGGTTAAATAAAGAAGCTACCTTGGCCTGTAGGATAGGGCAGCCCTTAGGTGGGCAGAGTAGATAGAACAGAAGGCTGGGAAGAAGGGAAGATGCCAGTTGCCATGTTTCTCCAGTCCAAGATGGAGTTTGGGTAGAATCTTCCCGGTAAGCCAGGACCATGTGGTGAGACACAGATTACTAGATAATGGGTTAAACTAATATGTATAAGAGGTTAAAACTAATGGGCCAGGCAGTAATTTAATTAATACAATTTATATGTGGTTATTTCAAATGTAAGCTAGCCCGGCAGCCAGGAGCCAGGCGGGACGGAACAAAAGGGCCCAAGCTCCTCTCAGGTGCTGGGAACACAGCCCTCACCACTTACTACACACAATACAGGTGCAAGGAGGACCGGACAGAGCACACATCCTTCTCACTATTTATGGGAAAAATACTGGTATGGCTTGTTTTGGAAACAGATGTGAAGCCACTTGAGTGATGCATTTCTTCACTTACAATGTTCTCTCTTTAGTTCGAACTAAGTTTATCTCTTTACTTCTGGTGCTCAATGGCTAGAATCTCACATGTTCTACATTTGGATTTCTTCATGGGCCTGGTTTTAAAATACTTGGGCTTAACTTGCCTACCTACTAATACTGGATAGACTGGACTTTTTATTAGAGCCTGCCCACCCTTGAGATGTTATATTCTGGAAACATGAGGAAGCCACGGATTCTTGCATTTTGCTTGTATTTACATCTTAACACTTCTCATTCCAGTTGTGATATATCTTACTAATTCTTTTTCAACCCTGATGGGAGATAACTAACATTTACAGAGAATGCCCCTCAAGTACGTTCACAAAACCACTATACATGTACTTCCGCTATTCATGTTCATTTCATCTTTTCTCCTTAATTCTGAAAAGGCAGTGAGATAAGATTGTCCAAGGCTACAGGATCTACAGTTCTGAGAACAGAGATCTGAGATTGCTTTCTCTCTCGTATCATATAACCACATTGTATAACCACGTTGTGATGAATTGCTTACTTCAAAAGAAAATTGTTGTCTTATTCATTTGTATTTGTATAATTTCTTCACCTGCAGTTATGAATGTGTACCACCTGGGTACCGGGTACCCACAGAGGTCAGAGAATGTGTCACAAACCACTGCCAATGGCATTATGAATGGCTGTCGGAAATCATGTTCTTGCCAGAGATCAAACCCCATCCTCTGTAAGAGCAACAACTATTCTAAACCACTGAACTACCTTTCCTAAACCCTTATTTCTTACTTTCAAGATGGAAATAAATATATCACATACCTAAAATGACTGCTAAATAGATTTTAAACATATTCTCATTAAAGCACTCAGAAATTTACCTAATCTTCAACAATTCCTTGATAAATTTCAGCTGATTTTCAAGTAAGGCTGTGGAAGGATTGTATTTACTTTCAGATCCCCAGGGCCTAATACAGGGCCTGGCATGGGTTAGACATTTCCAGAGGAACCGTGTCACTGTTTGCACTGTTTGGAAAGTAAAATTGGCTTTGGTTCTTGATCTTTTCTTTGTGTGGAGTCGGGAAAACAAACAAAATTTCTGAAAATGAAATGTTATTACTACCATAGATCTGCCCACGACCACCCCCACATAACTTGGCCTAGCTAGTTATTTATTGTTTCATGACCTGAACATATAAAAGTTTTGGCACTGGGAAGCCTCAGTCAATATTTGATGGATTGAATTTTCTCTTGCAGATACTGTCTTCTAGTATTTCAAAGTAAAGCAAAAGATAAAAGACCATTTCGCTGGGCCTTGTTCACTGCGCGGTTTCTCAAGCCTCTCTTTTATTTTATTTTTATCAAAATATTAGTATTTCCTCACAGGAGTATTTTTAATAACAACAAAAAATAAAGAAGACAGGATTTTTCCAAACAAAACTTCTATAAAAGCCAAGTTATATAATATAGCAAATCAACAACATCAAAAAAGACAGAGGATATCTCTAGGAACTTCAAAACCAGGAACTCTAGAGGTTTGAGTTCACTGCGAAACTCTTCTCCATTTCTCACTCCTCCTGGTCACCTAGGCAGCTTTGTTAACCTTTAGGACTTCACAAACACCACCATTATAAATCTACTACCAGAACTCAAGATCATTCATGCCAAGGACACTTACCTAAATTCCTTTGTTCACTTTTTTAAAACTGGGGAATGATGAACAGGAAATAGAAGAAGTGTAAATTCTTTAGATACTCAAGCATTAATGAATAACATAATAAAAGTGAATAAATATCTCAAAAGAATATAAAATCATATATATTACAAACAAATTGTGTGTGTATATATAAATTCATTTTCAAATGTGTCTGAAGGAAAATACTCCACGGGATATAAATAGTTCATTCTAGAAGCCACAAGTTATCAACAAAACAACTCAGTTCTAGGTGAAACTTCAGCTATGAGTAGTTGGTCAGAATAGTTACAGAAGCCCTCAAAAATAAAACAGGTTCCTTAAGTTGCATTTGATTATCTACCAGAACTAGATCAGCTGAAGACAACACATAATTCATTTGCATTTTATAATGAAATCAAAGTGGAACTATGCTGGAATCTGTCTCCATGCCAGTTTTCATAGACCCTGAATGTGTGGTCAAGTGTCTGAAGAAGAAAAGGCATTAACAAAATTACCCAGATGTGTGCCCTACAAAACTATGAGAGAAGAAATTGTATAATAGTGATACTATTGGGTGGGGGTAACCCACATTCCTTTGAATGGATTTGAGGTGCAGACCACAGGAAGAAATCCATGCTGGTACTATAAACTTGATCAAAGGTAATTTTTTTAATAAATAGCATTCTAAATGTTTTTATCCATAGATTTAATTAGATAAACTTTTTTCTTGTGAATGGTGGTAAATTCAGAGGTTTATATTAACTCAAGGTGCCGATAATAATTGACAGGTGAGTGACAAGATGTTCATTGCATTTCCTACGGCCCAGAGAATATTGAAGAACGGGGAGTGTGGCAGAGAGAATGTAGGAAGAAAGGCTGCAAAATGGCATTTTCTACTCATGACACCCCATTGCCATCCCAGTCTCATGACAGTTCTAGCAGGTATTCCTCAGCCCTCTGTCTGCAAAAATGGGTCTGGCAAAAGTCATGCATTCCCAGATAAGAGGCAGAAATTCCTCTGAATTTTACTGCAGCAATTTTTTTTTGCAATGGATTTTG
This sequence comes from Dicrostonyx torquatus, assembly GCA_028555095.1. Classification (NCBI taxonomy): domain Eukaryota; kingdom Metazoa; phylum Chordata; class Mammalia; order Rodentia; family Cricetidae; genus Dicrostonyx; species Dicrostonyx torquatus. The sequence goes on along the minus strand of JAQHUG010000017.1, from coordinate 7,307,995 downwards.
AGGGCGGACAGGTGTTACTTCAGTAGAACACCCACTGGTGACCCCAAAAGGCTCTAAAATCAGTTCCATCTAGTGTTCACACAGGTGCCACTGATTACGCTAAATAGATACAAAACAAACTTTAAAATTCTTGATCTGGGAAACAAACTGTCGGGAAAGAATTGGGATTGATAGAACTCAGAAGTAACAGAGGAGATGGAAAGAGGGCACCTGAATGCAAAGTGTGTAAGTGTGTGTGTGTGTGGTGTGTGTGTGTGTGTGTGAATGTACAGCTGCATGTACATATGAAATTG
>JAQHUG010000017.1:7263506-7291434 GCA_028555095.1 Dicrostonyx torquatus | reverse complement strand
GTCTGGGCAACTGGGAAACAAATGAGCAGTCTCCTAGTACACCTTACGTGCTATTATCTTCAAACAGAGAGACTTACATGAGCATTAAATAACTTTCCCAAAGCCATGTAGCTCAGAGTAGTAGAGTCAAGTTTTAAATCAAAACCAATATGCACTGGAAATCTTCAGTATTTCCAGTGCCTCAAACATCACCAACACAGTCTGACCAGAATTTACTCACACATCATGATAGACTGGAGGCAATGCTCAATGGTGGTTGACATTTCACTGTACATATACAATGTGTTCCTTCTATGCTGCTATTCATATTTATGAATACAATTATATGCTTCAGCATAGTTACATCACTTAATTTATTACATTCAAAAACTACTTTGTGATTTTCTAAGTCCAATAATTCTTTAAAGCTTAATCTCAGTCATAGTATCCAGTAGTAAGAACAGTATAGTAATAGTAAATCAGTAATGTTGTCTATGTGATCAGAGATGTGGTGTGGTCATTACACAATCTTAAAATATTAGAATTAGTATGCTTATATTTCATTCATTTGCTCTCTTTACCAAGGTTCAGACATCTGAATATGAGGTAAAACAGTCATTTTTTATAATATTGACTTCTTCATAATTTTGGTAAAAAGAAAAGGAAAGGATTATTTGATTTTGTTTCCCAGTTAGATTATCATTATGTAAGTTGAAAAGTCTACTAAGTTGGAGCGTAGTAGACTTTTGGTCTATGGCAAATTACATTTATTGCCTTCATTTATGAGTTCCCTTTGAGCCTGTTTGAGTTGATTTTCAGAAAAATTTATTTTGCCTAATAAATCCCTTGTCTTTTGATCAGCTAGCCTGATCCATCCTCTCAAGATCCATGTACCATTCCTGCTATGAAAAGTGTTGGGAATTTTTTATTATGCCCATGTAGCTGGAAAAGCTGTTACATTTAATGTTTCAATTCATTTACTTATGGAATGAGTTCTGCAGTTTTGTCAGTGAATTTGTGGATACCCAATGTTCTCAATCGTACTACTTGTAAAGCAAAGTCTATAAGACAAAAAGGGCAACCTACTGAACAGGAAAAGATCCTCACCAACCCTACATCAGAGAAAAGACCGATCTCAAAAATGTATAAAGAACTCCAAGAAATTAGATATCAAAATACCAAACAATCCAATTAAAAATGGGGTAAAAATCTAAACAGAGAATACTCAACAGAAGAATCTCAAATGCCCAAAAGACACTTAAGAAAATGTTCAACATCCTGACCCATCGGCGAAACACAAATCAAAATGAATCTGAGATACCATCTCACACCAATCAGGATGGCTAAGATCAAAAGCACCAATGATAACTTATGCGGGAGAGGTAGCGGAGTAAGGAGAACACGCCTCCATTGCTGGTGGGAATGCAAACTTGGACAACCATTTTGGAAATCAGTATGGCGGTTTCTCAGAAAATTAGGTATCAACCTACTTCAAGACCCAGTACCACCACTCTTTTGCATATACCCAAAGTATACTCAGTCATACTACAAGGACATTTGTTCCACTATGCTCATAGCAGCATTACTTGCTATAGCCAGAACCTGGAAACAACCTAAATGGCCCTCAACTGATGATGAATGGATAAAGAAAATGTACATTTACACAATGGAATACTACTCAGAGGTAAAAAAAAAAAATGACATCTTGAAATTTGCATGCAAATGGATGGAACTAGAAAATACCATCCTGAGTAAACCAGACCCAGAAAGATAAACATAGTATGTACTCATTCGTAAGTGCATACTACCTGTAAAACAAAGGATAATGAGTTTATAGTCCATGGCCCTAGAGAAGCTAAGAAAAAAGGTGAACCCTAAGAGAAACATATATGCATCCCTCTGGGAAAGGGAAATAGACAAGATTTTCTGACAAAATTGGGAGCATGGGGATAAGCAGGAAGGGAGAGAGGAGGAGGAGGAGGAGGGGAAAAGGAGAGGGGGAGGGGAAGTTGATGGAACGGGAGAGTCAAGATGGACAGAGAACAAGGAAAGAGATATTTTGATTGAGGTAGTTATTATGGAGCTAGCAAGAAACATGGCACTAGAGAAAAGTTAAAACCCTAAGCAATAGTGGAGAGGGTGTCTGAACTGACTTTTCCCTGTAGTCAAATTGAAGACTATCTAAAATGTCGCCATAGAACCTTCGTCCAGCAACTGATGGAAGGAGAGTCAGAGATCCACAGTGGAGTACTGGACTGAGCTCCCAAAGCTCAGTTGAAGAGGGGGAGGAGTGGAAATATGAGTAAAAAGTTCAAGATGGGGACACCCACTGAAACAGTTTACCTGAGCTAATGGGAGCCCAACAACTTCGGCCTGACAATGAAGGAGCCAACATAGAACCAAACTAGGCCTTCTGAATGTGGGTGACAGTTGTATGACTGGGGCAGACTGTGGGGCCACTGGCAATGATACTAGGATTTATCTCCACTGCTTGTACAGCCATTTTGGAACCCATTCTCTTTGAAGGGTTACATTGTTCAGATTAGATATAGTAGTGAGGTCCTTTGTTCTCCCTCAAAGAAATGTGCTACACATTGCTGACTCCATCACCCTCTCCGAGGAGTGAATGGGGGTGGGGTGGGTGGGTGGAGAATGTAGAGAGAACAGGAGGAAGGAAGGTGTAGGAAATGGCATTGATGTGTAAAATGATAGTTTTTAAAAAATAATGATAAAAAAGATATCCCAGGATAGGATATATTCAAATTTTACATTCCCATCACTCAGGGCTCCAGGCTGCCAAGTTTTTATTTTTTTTCACAATTCAAACTGAGTGAGCTCTGAGGATGCTCACTTTTTGTGGTCTTTGCACACATCTTTGATTATGTTTAATTGTATATAAATTTAGTTTTATATATATATATATATTTCCTCACAGTTGACTGTGTAACTTAGAAAGGAAGCAATGCTAGCCCCACAACTGTCCCTCACATTCAGGGGGCCTAGTTTAGTCTCATGCAGGGTCCTCTGCTATCAGTCCAGGGTCAGTGAGCTCTCCCTAGCTCAGTTCAGCTGTTTCTGCGGGTTTTCCCATCATGGTCTTGACAGCTTTACTCATATATTGCTCCTCCCTAGAGGCAAGGGTGGAACAGGAGGAGGGGAGGGAGAGGGAATTGGGATAGCTATGTAAAATGAGGAAAGATTGTATTAGAAAAATATCTTAATAGAGAAAAGGAAAAGAAAGGTGGAAAGCTACTCATTTTGTGGAGCCTAGGTTTCTCCCTTTGTTACCATGTTCATTCCCCATGGAATAAATCAGAACCCATCAATGATCAAGTGTCATCTGTTGTGTGCGTGACAAAACACTGGAATGAATTTTATCATCTCTTTTAATTCCTTCTTGGCAACTTTCTGCCCTGTTCTCTTTACCTTCCTACAAGATTTTATGCCTTTCAACATGCCAGCTATGGTTCTAAATTTCACCTTAGTTGGAAATTCAAATCTCTATGTCCTAAATGACACTAAGCAAAACTGTCACATAATCCTTTCCCATCACAAACACTATCAATTCCTCAACTTCTAAGCTTCCCTCTACATAAAAAATATCTCAATGTAATCAGAACTGACTTCATCTTGTAAGCAAGTCTTTCTTGATATAGGGAATTATTGGGGCTAATAAACACAAGTGGAAACTGTTCTACCTGGCCAAGAGCCTTCACTCCTGTCTCTTCTTGGGAGTAGGGGCAGATGGAAAACACTAGGATGTGTAGGACTGCCATATGGCAGTCCACAAACACTTAACTCTCAAAATCAAATGCCAAGCTTTCTGATGTAGAGGCTCACAAGGAGTTCATTGTTTCATATTGTCAAGGGTAACACTTTCATATTCTCTAAATAGATATAGACATACACAAAATATAAGAATCTTTATTGCATCCTCATCCATCCACATCTGACCATGATGGTGTAAAATCTAAAGATGTTCTATGTCTGAAAGCTCCCATGAGGGAGCTCCATGAGGGAGCTCCTATGTGTTCTGCCCAAACTCTTCTAATTAGGCATAGGTAATTATTTCATAAAGCATTTGTGGTTTTTGATAACGAATGATGTGTGAGAGATAGATAGTAAGTTTAAATTATACTGACAAGCAGACATATCCCACATTAAATTTAAGAGAAGATGTCTAAGAGAAGTCTAAATGCTTTCTGTGCAGTAGACCACAAAATGACAGAGGGGCCCATTCATTAACCCACTCAGGATTTTAAACAGGAGGCTCATATTGTCTTTACCTGAGATTATTTTACACATGAACCATCATTCTCAGCTGCAAATCTTTTGAGAAATACAATCTGAAAAAGCCGAAGTCTCAGTAGTAGCAGTCACTGCAGTTACTAACTTATCTTTACCTCAGCTCATCCACTTTGCTTGTTTCTTGTGATAAGGCTAGCTATATCTTATTCTAAGAAAACCAAGACTTCCACCTGCGTACCTAACAGCATGCCCTGCCAATCCTGCTTATAAAGGAATCTCTTCTCATGCATGCTCAAGACTACTTTCCACTCATGATTTTTGACTATTTACCTATTTCTTTAATTTCATGTTATTTTTGAACTAATAATTTTACATATTAGTTGCATATATCTTTTACAATCATAATGGCAAAACACATTTTGTCTTATTTAATGATTTTAATTGTAATGTGATTGATCTGACTTTTCTGGCTTAGCGTATTATGCTGTGGAGGAATTGTCATGTGTACATGTATACCTCTATTTACAGAACAGAGTATCTTAAAGATGGCCAGTTATTTTATAACATTGCTGAACACCAATATTTCCTGCAGGCCTTTGGCAAGCTGCTCAGTTAACATTTAATATTAATGAATATATATTTTAGAGGCATCAATCTAATTTATACATTTCTGTCAAATTAATATGCCTGATAATTTTGAATCTCCCCCCAAAAAAGACTATTTAGAATTCTTGTGCTTAAATATTTTGCTGTAGAGTGTGAAATAGCCAAATGCCTTTGCTTAAAGCCTCTCAGAAGATTCAGTTTGGCAGGGTAGTTGGGAGATTAATGACACAGGGGCAGATAGCCAGTATTTTCTTCCTTGCTTTGAGGATAACTACATTTGAGTACACATAGAATTAACACATCTCTGCTTGCTCCTATTTTAGGACAAAACCACATCCAATTATTTAATCATCCATGAGCTTGAACTGAAAGCCTAGTGTGCACCAGGCATGCAATCTTCCTGGTACATCTTACTGTTTTTATTGTATTATTAAACAGAAAATGAGGACCAATCTGACCAATGACAGCTCAGAACAATAACCTAAAATATGAATGAATCTCCATGGAAAAATATTGATTACGAATGTTTTTCTTCACCAGTGTCCCCACAAGAATAATCTTTTCCTTGTTTTTAATAAATTAAAACTTGTATAAAAAGGATTATTTAATGCCAATTTATTAAATTAGTTAATTGTATATGGCAGTGTCTAGTGTGCAGAGAGCCACAAACAACCTTTATTTCTTCCTGAAATCTTGGTAGAAATGTCTCTTGTTACAAATCTGACCATAATACCCAAAGTTACTGCATATATATATATATATATATATATATATATACATTATATATAATGTATATATATATAATATGTAAATGTAATAAGATGCCCATCACATAGCAGCAAGTCTCAAGAACTGAAATGTAAGACAAATAGCAATCCTTGTTTCCTCACCTTTTATCCTGGACTTGCATTAAGTTTCCAAGTAGTAGTTGAGTCTCTTTCTGAAACTTAGTCTTCTTACCTGTCCTTTATCCTGTTCAGCTTCTTTAATTATTTGCATTCTCTTGGGTATAAAAGGAACGGTATGCAATGTACCCTATTTCCTCTCCTGATATGGAATTCCCCTATATATACTGTGACTATTATTAGTTAATAAAGAATCTACTTTGGCCCTATTGCAGCACAGAATAGGACAAGGTGGGAATTCCAAGCAGATAGAGGAGGAAAAAAGGCAAAGTCAGGGAGATGCCATGTGACCGCCATAGGAGACAGACACCTGACACTGGATAGAGCCTTACCAGTAAGCCACAGCCACGTGGCGATACACAGATTAGTAGAAATGGGTTAATTTAAGATGTAAGAGCTAGCTAGAAATATGCTTAAGCTATTGGCCAAAGAGTACTACAATTAATACAGTGTCTGTGTGATTATTTCAGGTCTGGGCGACTGGGAAATGAATGAGCAGCCTCCAGCAACACTCTCCTCCTGCATGGTTTTTGCAGTCTTGTGGCTAAGGTATTAACCACCTGGTGGAACCAACACTGCTCAGGTTCTCATCATCTCCATACACCATTCAAAGTTACTGACCTCCTATGCAAGTTATCCAAGTTTTTTCATGCCAATATCACAGTCCTGACCTATCCTGACTAGTTAGTTCTGTTGTCCTCTCCTTTTCCCATCCCTCAGATACACCCAAAGCCAATCTTGAACAGTAAGCACTGAATATCAAGTTTTTATTGGCAATGACTGCATCTAATCTGTATGTATGAAGGCAGTTCATAGAACTTTCAGTGACGCAACACTGACCCAGGAGGCCCCATGATTTAGGCCAGATGGCAAACTGATCATTAACCTCTTTCTGATATGGACTTGTTTTTCCCCAAAATGTGCTATTATAATTAATGATCTGTTGTTTGGCATTTTATCAACAAATGTCATACATTAACTAACATTCTCACTGCTAGATCAATGATAATTATCACAGAGATGACCTCTGACACTGGAAGATGCTGGGATTAGTTTTGAATGCAGAATAAGAGAAAAAAAAGAAAACGCAAGTGAAAATGTTGGCAAGAGAGGCCAATGAATATTACTCAGAAAGCTACCACAAGACGGGTGCATATCACTGTAACCATGGTGCCCAAAAAGCTCCATCCCACTCACAGAAAGGTCACAGATACCTCCCCTCAGGGCTCTCATTTAATGTCTAGAAAATCAACACAATTTAGAGCTGGTGGAAAATTTATCAACGATGTTCCTATTATCGCCATCTAGTAAGTGTTCCTTACCCTTGTCACTGATGAGTAGTAGTGTAGCAAATTTTTCTAACTCTAGCTGGGATAAGGGATGTGTTGCCACCATGATATTTACTACCCTTCATTTCAAATTTTCTATCATTTAGTTGACAAAATGAATAATCTGAACCTCATTACTAGTTTCATTTTAGTATTGAGATTTTTTTAGAAATAACATGTTGACATTGTTAAATAAATTCATTGATAATGTGATGAATTCTTAATATGCAGCACAATAACTGAGCCACCTACAGATAATATTTCTACTCTCTGAGAACTGGTATGTAATGAGAAACTCAGCACATTGTCTGCCCTACTTGCTTCATGGCATTGCTGCAAAAGCCTTTTGAGTCACTGGGAGGTTTAACACTTTAAAAATTAAACAACAAGAACAATAGTATTTAAGTTGATGCTAAGGTAGAAGGACAAAATTACTTTCAGAAGTCATTTCTCTGTTTCCACTGTGAGTCCTGGGATAAAACCCAGGCTCTCATGCTTACCCATGGGTGCTTTCATTTGCTGAGCCATTGTGCTGTAGGAGAAAACAAGGAGATAGGCAGAGAGTTCTTCCTAAGTCCAGGATATCCCAGACATTATGATCTTCAGTCTCTGATATTTTCTCAAGTTTTCTGTAGGAGGAGAGATCTGCTTGTTGGTTCCTGGCTGCATAGCCCCGAAATAATAACACAGAAACTGTATTAATTAAGTCACTGCTTGATCCATTAGCTCTAGCTTCTTATTGGCTAACTCTTACTTCTTAATTTAAGCCATTTCTATTAATCTGTGTATGGCCACTTGGCTGTGGTTTACCGGCTAAAGTTCCAGCATCTGTCTCCAGCGGGGCTACATGGCATCTCTCTGGCTCTGCCTTTCTTCTACTTTACTATAGGCCAAGCCAGTTTCTTTATTCATTAACCAATAAAAGCAGCACATAGTCAGAAGGACCTCCCACACCCATTTCCTGGCAGTTGGCATGGCAACTTGGCATTTTCTTGAATGATGATAGATGTGAAAGGGCTAATCCTACCGTAGGTTTTGCCATTTCTGGACAAATGGCTTTGAGTGGTAGATGAATGCAGGCTGAAAAAGCCATGTGGAGTAATCCAGAAAGCAGCACACACCATGACCTTTGTTGAAGTTCCGGTTGCCCTATTTAAGTTTCTGCGCTGACATCACTGGATGATAAACTATGATGTGAAAGTATAGACAAAATAAATTCTTCCCTCCCTTGTTACCTTTGATCATTGTGTTTAATTAATGAAATAGAAATAACAATTCTTTGTTTCACTTGGAGAGAGGCCATTTTTTCAGGCATTAGCTGAGGGAGTATGCAAAAGACAACCTGAACCAATTTTTGTGACATCACATTTAGGACAAGATCACTGACACTTTTTCATATCGGTAGTCAAGCTTAAAATTTTACCAAAACTCTGACTTTCTTAGGTTACCCCTGTCAGCAATCAGTGAGGATGCCAGTCTCTTGGCATGCTATGTATTGCTCATATTTTCTTCACAGCATCAAAATGACAGAGATAATCAACTTACAAAGAGTTTCATATTGACTAGCAGCTTCGTGGTTTACTAATGATAGTCAGGTGTTCCCATTTTCTCTGGGCCTAGGTCTACACAGTACATCTATCAGGAGCCTACAGCAAAGCAATGTCCTAACATCGTGATATAGGAAATGGCAGAGCTAAAGAAAAGGGGACAAGGTTTCATAACCCACTGCAAAGAAAATTCCTGAAGAGATAGAAAACATTTTCCAAAAGCTCAAATAAAATTACAACAGTATCCAATATTATCATGCCAGAGAACAAACCCTTTGAACTTCAGAGATTATTTCAAATGTAAACTGTAACTCCAGAATTGGAAACTTCATATTCCTCTTGCAAACTTAATGGAGTAGGTTAGAACTGTTTGTATTTTAAAATTAGAATACATCAAAAGAGTGAAAATAATAAATGAATGATTTAATAAAATAGATAAGATTAATTATGTGGTTTAAAGATGAAATATTGTTAGCAAAACTTGGTGTTTCATGCCTTTAAACTCTGGAGGCAGAGGCAAACAGATCTCTATGAGCTCAAGGTCAACCTCATCTACAGAGTGAGTTCTAGAATAGGCCCGGTAGTTTCAAAAAACGAGAAAAGATGTTTTTTTGCCAAAGGACACATGTATATGTGAAAATGTCTTTGTATAATTTAAGATGACTAGCTTGAAAATAATGAGCAAAATCTCATCACCAAGAGGATTTGATATTGTAACCATTGTGGTAGTGAGTAACTAAAATCGTTACCAATGCAGAACATTGTATGTAGTATATGCTCACTGAAACAAAACAAAACAGAGGAATGTATTTGCTATTCAGTTTTCGTACAACTAAATAATGTGTAATAAATTTAGGCTTCATATCTGAGTTACTGAGCTTACTGTTGATGAGATTGAGGACATTCGTGCTCCATGACTATAGTCATCCAGATACAAAATTTTCAGGCAGTTTGTCACATATTAAAGGTGAAGGGATTTTTGAGTCTAAACCAGGAAACCAAAACAACACAAGGGTCTGCCTCACATCTGAAACAAACAGTTCTCTGAGGGAAATCCTTCAGTTCATAAAAGGGTGGAGCCTGAAATGGAGAACCAGTGTTAGGCAGAAGGCTCTGCAGGAGTACTAAAGCATGGAGGAGTTGAAGGGATAGCCTCCTCAAGCTTTCCCCTTCCCCATGCTCAGAATCCCCCTGTGACTCTTCCCCGCTCTGTGGTGTAGCTCTGGAACTCTATTCAACCCTACGAATCCACAGAACTCAGGTGCCCTGCCATCTCTGTTATTCAAACAATGATTAATAAATAATCCCTGTCTTGAGTTTGGCCAAGACTTTAGCTATTGAGTAGAGTGGGTTTGCTTCTCCTATACAGGTGCCAGCTGATACTGGTACAACTTTGCTGAATATTGTGGGAAAATAAAGATATCCAGAAAGTAACAAAGTATATATGAGTCCTGAGAGAAATTTTTTTATTGTTTGTTCCTAAGGCTTAGAATCTGAGCCTACTCCCACAGCACTAGATGAGTCTGATTGTCTCAGAGATATGCCCAAGAGGAGACAAAAAATGAGGAAAGACCATCATTTTCTAGCACATGGGACCTAGCAGGTATGGGTGAATTCTTTCTTCCTTCCTGGGTTTGAATCTGCTGCTGGCCTGACCTGATAAATTTTCTATAGTTCCACACCAAAATTTATCCATTACCCTGGGGACAGTGAAGTAAAGTCACATAGCAGTTATTCACTTAAATAACATGAGAAGACTGACATTAATGTCAATATAATATTCATTTTTAAAAAGATAGAAGTCAGCAAACAACAAAACTTACTTTTTGCTATTGATATTTAGCTGTAGTATTCACAATAAAAGGTGGATATTATTCAAAATATATAATGTTCAGATATAGTCTTGTTTAATTCACCAGAGGTATGCCAATGCCTGATAAGATCCTTGATAATGGGATTTTGATATTCCCAGGGCCTCACTGACCTGTCATTCTGACTCTGATTTTTCAATAAAGGGATGCATTGTTCCATGATAATCTGAAAGCCACCAGGTTTCATTTCTGAAAACTCTCTAGGAACTGAGAACAGTTCCTCAAATAAACATGATGCTTTGACCAGGTCAGATCCATCATGCCCTGGGTGCTTGGATTAGTTGAAACACTCATAGCAGTAGCTGTCTTTAACACACAAAGTCACAAAACAATTAGGTGCCTTGACATCTTCTTCATGTAAGCAGCGAGCTGGTAGGTGCTAGGAGATCCTTATACAAGGGAAGCAGGTGCTGATGGGACAGCTCCTGTGCATAAGTAGTCTAGCAGCAGAAAAGAATTTGGGTGGGGAATCAAGAGAGCATCTCCTGCTAGGGGCTTTGTTTCTAGCTACTAGCAACACTTTGTTACAGTTATAAAGCAGCCACAAAAAGGAATATTTTGAGCCAGGAAAAAAACTGGGAAGGTAGCTCCGCTCTGTTACTAAGTTGGGTTGTATTCAGGAGATTCACAATGACTTATAATAAAATGGCTCAGCTTAGAGATGGGGCTTACTAGACCTAAAAGGAACTGATTCTCTGAGAGAATGGAATCATACTAATGCATACTAATATATACTAATGTGTGCCCTGTGAAGTTGTTGTATAGATCTCAATCTGACAGAGAGGAGGAAATACAGGAACAGAAACCCTATTTCTACTTTTCATGAGCACTTGGAAGCTAATTTTTGACTCATTGCTTAAAACAAAGAGTTTGCGTTTAAAGTTCACAGTCTCTGGATTTGTCCAGATACTGTCCTTATTTGGATGCTTGCCATCTTACTTTTCTAAAGGTTGGGTAGAGTGAATACTACCTACCAATTAACGTAAGTTCTGTTTCTCTTTCCAGTTGGTATGTTCATAACTTTGTAAGTAACATGGGTTATTGTTATACACAAATCAGTTGGCTCACATTGTTCTGACTTTCTTTTAATTACTTTCAGATAGTCACAATTCTCTAAAACTGCTCCTGTCTCCTGTTCTAAATATATAATATAGAGTACATACAAATATAAAACTCTTGAATAAAGTCTAAATTATTTTATGTAATAGTCAATATCCCCTTCTAAAATTCTTTTTTAATTTCTTTACTAGCTAAAAATCAGTTCAAGGTTAAAAAAATATACCATAACTCTTTACACAGCAAATTCCTATCTTCACTTTGAAGAAATAACTTTGGAAAGAACTTTGCTTTTCCCTTGTTAGGTTACGATTTTCAAACAATTCCTTTATCGCCCTCTAAAGTTCAGGAATAGAATAACAGCCCAACTCTACCACCAAGACAGTGTTTTATTCTGTGCCAATAGCTAGAAATAATTTAAAGATGGGACCTCATTCTTGACAGCATGTCCTTAGTCAATTACAAGTTAACTAAGGACAAAGGTTTTCAGGCTCAGTGACAAGTGCCCTTATCTCTGAGTCATCTTGCCAGAATTTTTTGTGATATATTGTCATGATTATACAAATGCATTTGCATGATGTCCTTAATTTGGATTTTTTCTCAGAAATCATGTTCTGACAATGCTTATTTATTCTGGTTGTTATAGCTTATTGAAGACAGAGGGAAGCACAGTACTGAGCACTCTTAATCTTGCTATTCAAGAGAGCATAACAACCAAGTGACTCTTATATTTCTACTGTTGTGATAAGATACTAAGGAAAAGACAACTTATAGAAGAAAGTATTTACCATTAGCTGAAGGATACAAGATTAACTAAAAAAAAATCAGTAGCCTCCTCTATTACAAATAGCAAACTAAATGGGCTAAGAAAGAAATTGGGGAAACAACAACCTTTGCATTAGCCCCAAATAATATAAAATATCTTGCTATAATTGTTACCAAGCAAGTGAAAGACATGTATGGCAAGAACTTCAAATCTTTGAAGAGAGAATTTGGAGAATGTACGAGAAGATGGAGAGATCTACCATGCTCATGTACTGGTAAAATTAACATAGCAAAAATGGCCATGCTACCAAAATCAATCTGCAGATTAAATACAATACCCATTAAAATCCCAACAAAATTCTTTGCAGACATTTAAAGAACAACATTCAACTTCATATGGAAAAGTAAAACCCAATATAGCTAAAAACAATACTGCACAATAAAAGAGCTTCCAATGGTATCACCATCCATGATTTCAAGCTGTACTACAGAGCTGTAGTAATAAAAATGCATGGTATTGGTATGAAAATGTAAAGGTGGATCAATGGGATCAAATAGAAGACCCAGACATAAATCCACACATTTATGGACAGCTAATTCTTTTTTTTTAAAAAAGAGCCAAATTTATACAATGAAAAAAAAAAGAAAGCCTCTTCAATAAGTGGTCCTAGTCTAACTGGATGCTGGCATGTAGAAGAATACAAATAGGTCTGTACCTATCACCCCATACAAAACTCAAGTTCAAGTATGTAACAGATCTCAACATAAATCCAGTTACACTGAAACTGACAGAAGAGGAAGAGGGAAGTAGCCTTGAGCACATTGGCACAGGAGATATTTTCTTGAATTGAACACCAATAATTCAGACACTAAGAACAACAATTAATACATGAGACCTCCTGAAACTGAAAACCTTTTTTAAAGCAAAGGACACCATCAACAAGGCAATATGGTAGCCTACAAAATGGAAAAAAAATCTTTACGAACACCACATCTGACAGAGCAACGGTTTCCAAAATATATAAAGAACCCAAGAAACTATACATCAAAAAGGAATAACAAACAAATTATCCAATTTTAAAAATAGGCTATAAGCCTAAAAAGAGAATTCTTAACAGAAGCTCCTCAAATGGCTGAGAAACACTTAAAGAAATATTCAACACCCATTAGGGAAATACAAATTAAAATCACTCTGAGTTTCCATCTTATCCCTCTCAAAATGGCTAAGACTAAAAGCACAAGTACAACTCATGCTGAAGAATATATGGGACAAAGGGAATATTTGTTCATTGCTTGTGGAAATACAATTTGTACAACCACTTTGGAAATCAATTTGGCAGTTTATCAAATAATTGGGAATTGGTCTATCTCAAGACCCAGCGACACCTCTTATAAGTGTATCCCAAATGGCACTCTACCTTATCACAAGCACACTTGCTCAACTATGTTCATAGCAGTTTAGTTCATAATGGTTAGAAATAGGAAACCACCTAGATATCCCTTAACTGAAGAATAAACTTCTTAAAATGTGGTACATTTACACAATGGAGCATTATATAGATGTTAAAAACAATGACATTGTGACATTTCCAGGCAAATGGGTGAAGCTAGAAAAAATAAATCTTCCTGACTGAGGTTACAGACCAAGAAAAACAAAGATAGAATGTGTTCACTTATAATTGGAGATTAGCTGTAAAATAAAGAGTAATTGTGCTATAATCTACAGACCCAGAGAGGCTAGATAGCAAGAATAGTTCAAAAGGAGACATTCCTATCTTCCTGGGAAGGTGAGATAGAAGAGATTTCAATAGTATACTGAGGGCAGGAGGGGATGGGAACATAAGCAATCATATTGGAGAGGAGATGGAGGGGAAAAGTTCTAAAAGAGGAGGCTTTGAAAGGGGTGGATTTTAGGATCAGGTAGAAACCTGGTGTAAGGGAATCTCCCAGGAATCTACAAGGATGACCCTAGCAAGGACTCTTAGCAGTAGTGGATATTTGGCCTGAACTGGCCATCTTCTGTGATCAGGCAAGACTTCCAGTGAAGGTATTAGGACACCAATACAGACACAAAACCTTCAGTCTAGACTCTGTATTGCCAATGGGATGTGCTGTGGTAAGAGTGACCTATATATTGAGGGAGCAGCCAGCCAATGACTGGTCCAGCCTAAGACCTATGCCATGGGAGTAAGCCTACCCCTGACACTTCCTGGAGCTACAGGACTCACAAACTGGCTGACCCAAAGACAAAGGATAGAACCAGACATGAGTGGAGAAAAGATCTCAGTGTAATGATGCCTTATGATACTCTAATATAAACATGGATGGGTGCCTAGTGCAATTGTCATCCTAGAGGTTTCATCCAGCAACGATGGAAAGAGAGACAGAAACTGTCTTAGTTATAGTTTCTGATGCTCTGAAGAGACACCATGGCCATGGCAACACTGACAAAGAAAAGCATTTAATTGAGTGGCTTGGAGTTCAGAGATTCAGTCATTAGCATCATAGTAGGAAAAGGAAACATACAAGCAGACATAGTGCTGGAGAGGTAGCTGATAGATTACATCTTGATCCACAAATAGGAAAAATAGGAAAGAGAGAGAGAGAGAGAGAGAGAGAGAGAGAGAGAGAGAGAGAGAGAGAGAGCTAACTTGGAATCACTAAAGTCTTTGGAAACCCCACACTTATTCAAGCAAGGAGACAACTCCCAAGTTTTCTAAAACACATGAGCCTTGAGCCAAGTTTTCTAAAACACATTAGCCTTGAGCCTTTGGGGGCAATTCTCATTCAAACCACCAGACATGGTGACTTTAGTCCTATCCCAGTGCTATCTGTTTCACAGGTGAGAAGACTTTGATTCTAGACACATATACAGCTATGATTAACATTCAAATAGACTCCCTTAGTCCTTGGCATTAACTTCAAATGTGAGATGACAATGGTATCCCTTTGATGGGAGGAATTCCTCACACTTAATTTTATGTCCCTTATATGATAGTTAATGAAACATCTGGAAAGCCATTTAATAGATTCCTTACCAACAAGTCAGATTAAAATGAGTTTCGTCTTCTCAGTAAAAATGACAATGGCAAACATGGCAAATGTTTCCTGACGCAAAATATTATGAAGCATGTTCTACACAGTAGTGCTCTTTATATCAGAGACTGCTCAGTCTAGGACCTCAAAGTAGAAGGAAGGTAATCAAATCTTGGGTAATATTTGCAAGGAACAAATTTAGCTTTGTTTTCTCGACAAACCTGGGAGATCTGTTCTGCTCTGTGGGTGCTTCCTAGGTTCCTATGGATGTTTGTCAATGAAAGCAGCATAGACTCTGTCTTTGTTTCGATTTCTGGAAAGATTATGAATTTCTGGGAACATGTAAATGTATTTTATGAAAGCAATTAAGAAGATATTAAAATTAAGAAAAATCCAATTTTCAAGTTGTGCCTTGGATAGTCAGATTTATAAAACAGAAAGTGTGGCTTTACATAAGTTGGAAATATACCATTTTTAGACTATATAACATTAGTGGGAAGAAGATAAAGCCTATAAGTATCTGATACTTCATAATGAAGCAAAGTTCCTATGTGAAAGAGTCACACAGAATCTCTGTAGAAAATAACATTTGAACAGGGCTGTAATATAAATGTATTTAATAGAGAATTGACATCAGTGCGGATAATTATGAATTTATGAAACAAGTGGCAGAATTCCTGAGTGAAAATGATGCATTTATTTTCTTTAATGAATTACATCATTTGAACATTTTTAATTTAATTTATATTTAAGTGATAATATAAGAGAGCAAACATCATCAAGGACTTAGTCAATTACTCTTACTTTTTCACAATTATTATTGTTGTTCTTCAAACTTCTACACTATAACTAGAAATCTGCTGTTCCACAGACCTATTAACCCAGAGTTTTCAAATGAGAGGGTAATGTTATCATACTGATTTGGTCACTATCACGTCAATACACAAAAGAAGAGTTCACTAGACTACATCCATGTGAGTAGTGCCATAGGTTGATATTCTTGGCAAAACCAAAGAGCAGTTTTGACACTGTCAAACAAAAGCCCCACTTCTCATGAACATGGTAGCTAGATTCCTTTAGAAATACATTTCCTTGTGAATTGGGATGCACAACAGACCCATTGTATCTGAAAAATGTACTACCGCTGACTCTTGGAATTCTTCAACTTCCTCTTCCTCATGGATAGCTGAGTGGAGTCATATTATAGAGACGTCCCATTGTCCCATTTAGAGCTCGGTTCTCCAAACCTCTCACTATATGCAAGCACTCTAGTTGTAGGTCAAGAAGAAGCTTATCTGATAAAGCCTGAATAATGTACTGATTTATTGGTGTAGCAACATGACATTAGGAACTATTTTAAACTCCCAGCGTAACAAAAGCTTTGCCCACCCACACCCTTTTCATGATGTTCAAATGTTGCCTTCATGTTCCCTCTTCTTGCAATTTGTTAACGTTTTAACACAACAATGAAAGTAAGACTAAAGGGACAACACTAGTCACAAGCCACACACTGGCGTGAAAAAATTCACACCTACCTGTGAAGCTGACCATGGTTTCCAGCATTGCACTCACATCTACTAACTAAAACGAAATATGGGTTAAAATAGTGCAATTTTATTTTTAAATAAACCACTATTTAACTAATCCCCCCGTGATTAAAACAGCGAAAGGGCATAGAGGAAATGTTTAACATTCCTCATCCTAGGCTTGCCTTACAAAAGTGCTTTTGGTTTGATAGAAAAATCAGTTCCCTGTCCCAGGCTTTTTAAAACTATACTGAGGGACTTTCCTTGAAATGCAAATTCAAGTAGATTGCAGTTTCACAGATGAAAGCTTTCTAAGTCTCTAATATCTAGGTAAAGAACCATTCATCTAAATTTCAATGGTTAATTTTTGATTTTGACATATGAAAATTATGTTCATATTTTTATCCATTCTAGAAGATTAAATATCAAGGTGGTATATCCATATTACTTAATTTTTACCTTCTTCAAACCTCACTTTTAAATGCACAAATGAAGAACACCTTCTTTTTTTAATGCTATGTTATTAAATCTGTATTCTTGCCATGGCTTCTTGGAGACTAGAAAAAAGGAAAGAGAAAAAAGTTAAAGTTAAAAATGTTTTGCTGTGACATGAAAAGCCCTAAGATCTTCGCTTTTGAATTAATGGAAGCTGATTAAAGTCTGATGGTTTATAAGTATTCATAAAGAGATACTTCTATCCTAGAAGCAAGCATGCTTTTTTTTTCTTTGTTTTTTAGAAGACTCCTTTTTTTGTGGTCTTGTTTGCTTGATTTGTTTTATTTTCGGGATTTGGTCAGGGTCTCACGTAGCCCATGCTAATCACAGGCTGGCTCCCTGATTCTTTTGCTTTTACTTTCAAAGTAATAAAATTACAAGTGTCTCTCAAAATGCCTGGCCACGTAAGTTCTTTTTCTGTTTCTTCCTCTCATTCTTTACATCTCTACCTTGTCACCTTTCTATCACTGATTTTTGTCTCTGTCTCTGTGACTGCCTGTCTCTCTCAAAGACTCCCTCTACACTAGAAGAGGCCCTAGTCTCAAAGACTCCCTCTACACTAGAAGAGAAAAGGGCTAGATCTATCTTTAAGCCCCACATCAGGATGTCGTCTCCTTAATCTTCTGGGATCCAGACCTGCGACAAAATGAATTCTCGTCGTTTGATCCATTCAACTTGTGGTTCTTCATTTTGGCACCCTGGTTCTGTAACAGTTTCAGTTTTAAAAATTCAGAATAGTTTTCCTACACCTGTGTTCTACCATGTCCTGTCAAATTCTGATACTAATATTCATGGGCTTTTTTTAAATTATAGTCCAGCATCTTTTTATAAACTAAAATAACTATAAAATCTGTCACTCTCCTTGAGACCACACCCCTAGTTTGCATATACCGCCTCCTACCAGTTTCAGAACTTACCCCTTCTTGTCTTCCTTAGTTCCTCCTGCTTCACTTCTCAGCAAACCTAGACAGGAATCTGGACAGGCTCCTGAGTACTGACTGACAAAGTCCCTGAACTCAAGCTGGCAACTCGGTACTAGCAGTTGTCTGCTTCAAGAAGTTTCTTGAATAAATTCTAAAGCTCAGTGTTAGAGTTTTGTTCCCTGGTTAGGTCATAATTAATTAGAGTCCTGCTATTTATTTTGGCCATATTCTCTAAGGTAATTACTCTCCAGTTTTTCTATTCAGGTTTTCTTTCTTTTCACAAATAACCATCTTTGCTAAAGTGTACATGGCTCCCCAGGGCAACACTGCATGGCCAAGCCACACTAAAAGACTGTGTCTGATGTTTCAAGCTTAGTGTCAGAGGTAAAATTAATGAGATCATTATCAAGGCTAGTCTACGTCTTGATGGAAGTATTAAATCCAAGGACCATGACAGAATTTCTTCGGACATCATGAGTGTTTTTTGATTGTGAACTAAAAAACAACAACTACAGATAAAATATCCCAATAGGGTAGCTGCTAACTGACCTGAGGTGTATGTGGCCCCCATCGCATCGTGTATTGGTATGTGGTCTATAGACCACCATTGCCTAGTGTGCTGATGTGTGGTCTGGGTGGTTACCAGTGCATAGTGTGCTGGTAAGCGTTTCCCAGGGTTAGAAGCACCAAACTTACCCTGGAAAATAAATACCCTCAGGACTTTCCTTTATATTCCATTAACACTGGGGAAAAACTGCATTCGTGCTATTTGTAAAATATTATATTGGTTCTCACTCATTTCTGTTAAAAGAAATAGTAGGGAATATATCTAACAATTAGTGTCCCATGAGGATGCCCTGCAAAGAAATTTTGTAATACTCTACATGAACAAGACCCACTGGAGACTCATTCACAGAGTTAAAATCTGTCAGAACCACCCCACAGCTGTCAAAATAAGAACATTTTAGCCTGGGGAATGTAAGACTGGATGCATTTTCCTGTGTGATTCACTGTAGCCCCCACTCACCTTTGGTCCCTTGCTTTCCCACTTAGAAATGTTGTAATAAAAAAAAACCATTAGGCAAATGTATTTTGTCTTCTAATGTGTCATCAGTGTCTAGCCTGTTAGTACCAGCCTGTCAACATACCCACTGCCATTTGGCAGTGCTCTTAGCTATAAAAATCTTATTCTTCTTTGTGTAAGTGGAATCAAAATTTCTGTTTTTGTTTCCTCACTGATTAAACTTAACTTCGATTTGATGTGCTTTGGTGTTTTTCTTTCTTTGCCTGGTTAAATTTCTAATTCTGAAGCATTTTAAAATTACAGTGAAAGATTTGGAGCCTTATATTTATTTCTTTGTTCCCTCTCTTCTTTCCTTTACTGTATCCTTCCTTCTGTCCGTCATTCCTTCATCTTCCCTCCCTCTATAATATTTATTGCTTGCCATTTGTCTCAATGAATATTAAATGCAAACGTTTTACTGAGAATTGAGCCTTCTAAAATCTCAAGGTATTGTTTTCCATTGACCAAGTCTGGTAAATTTGTTTGTGAAGTATGCAGTCACAAAAATGGCACATAGAGCAAACCTCCTTTTCTCAAGGTTCAAGGAACAAGTCAGAAGAGAGGGTAAAATGACTTTAAGAACCAGAGGACCAGACCCAAGTAGTGTCTTCTGGTCATGGCAGGAGTGCTGCACTCATGAGCTCATTGTAGCTGTGTTTGCCTGCATAGGACCTACACAAGACCAAGCCACTCAACATTCCAGCATGGGATGGGAGAGGTTGATGAATCTCCAGACCTCTTATTAAGGGGCTATATTCAGTGGATTGGTGCTAGGGGAAGGAAAGTTAGGTTTGGTCCCTGATATATCATTTAACTCTATATGGCCCCACACTCATGAATATGTGAACATCACAAATTAAAATCAAGGTTATTTTAAAAGGTATGAAATTGAGAGGTGATGGCTGGAGTACAGGGACTTTGAGTAGCACATGGGGAGGTCTAGGTATGAATATGATCAAAATACATGGTATCCATCTATGAAATTCTCTAAGAACTAATAAAATATTTAAAAGGCACAAATGTCTTCTGTTCCTGATATTAAATAATACCTAAGCTATTAATCCCAGCTTCTGTAACACCTAAAAGCAAAATTTTCCTTGCTGCCTTCTGTAGTTGAAGTACTACAATCAATATATTGGGGACAGGCTCTGTATAGCAGTAATATTTATAATAATGAGAGAAAATAAACAAAGCAATCCAAAAATCCATCAGAAGTAAAGCAATTAAAATATAAATTTCTTAGCTGTTGATGAAGTGGGGAATAAAGGATCAGATAGATGCACATTTAGTTAGTTATCTTTTAAACCAAATGCTATTGCTATGCTTAGTCTAATATCTATTGATACTATTTTCTCCTTAATAACGAGACCCAGAAAAGGATAGATACTTGTTTTTCTCTAATCCCCAATTATGGTCAAAAAGTGCAAGAGGAATCAGGGCAGGGAATACAATAATAATAAGCAGTATGGCTTTTAGTACAAGTGTGAGGTCTTGTTAGACTGATAAAATGCCATATAGTTTCACTTTGAATCTGTTTGCATGCATTTTTGTTCGTATGATAATAGTGAAGATGCCATACATAGAAAAAGAGATTTATATGTTAAAATCTTTAGCAGGTTGAAGATGAAATGTTTATACTTAGAAATTCCACTATTAATTTTTAAATTGTATAAGGAAGGTCAAATTGTATACAAATATATATGCACATGTGTACACATACATGACAGTTACTTAAGTCATTTTTCAGGAGTAGCGGACAGTCTCCAAGGCATTTCACTCTAGGTATCTGAGGACCAATTAAGTTTCTTTGGTATAAAATAAGTAGTGACATAGGTCAGTCCACCATCTTGGCATGACACTAAAATAATAAATCTCATTACCAATTTGCACTTCACATTATTCAGTTTTATTGAAAAGATGCCACAAAGTAGTCAATGATAAGCTAAAATGATGGTACTTACAGGTGTCAAAAATGTGATGAAAGATACAACAATGGTACCAACTTAGAAATAATTTACTGAGCACTGGCCATGTTAATAACACTATATAAGGCAAGTATGCAGAACATGTCTCTTGCTCTCATGAAGCACAGGCCATGAACTTTATCTGTGTATTTGTGTAAGGATGGCAGTGAAGGTGGTGGTCATGACAACCTTTGCTTTAAGTTGTACTCTCTACTGTGGTATATACCACATTCTGAGAGTTTGCAATTTTAGCCATGTATTGGTCCCTAACTACTTGTCCTCTTCCTACTTTTCTCGTGTGTGCTAACATGTGTATACATAAGGGGTTGCACACCTATGTGTCCATATGTGGAAGTCAGAACTTTCAATGTCCTGTGTCTTCCTTGAGAGCTTTCTGTTCAATTCTTTGAGACACTGTCACTCAAAGGACTTGGAGTTTACCATCAAGGGAAGAAAATGCCTAGTATCTGCATGCCTCCACCTCCTCCCATCAGTGCTGGCATTACAGACTCCTATCAACTCAGCTGTCTTGCAAATGTATGCTGAAGTTTCAGTGTAGGTGACCAGTCTCCTCAGCTGTTCTCCAAGTCTTTAGAGCTTGTGTCTCTAACATATTGCAATCCCAAAAGAAATAAATACCTTATCCACCTACTGAATTGGAGCTTTGCAGTCAAGGCATTTAAATTTTATTCTTGGGTCAACCTGGAATCTACAAAAAAGCCAAAGCATTCTTTCCTTTTCCAATCTCCCATTACTTCCCTGAAAGATTCTTACTAAAACATAGGCAGCTCATCTTTTATATTATGTATGTATCTGCCTCATTCTGAATTTGGATAAATTCTCTCTGACATGGTTCTAATAAAAAGAATCTCATATGCATTTGATGAAATAATAACTATGACTGATTGCTATTAGTATATTGGGTGTCAATCTATGTTGTGTTGCTCTTCTTTGGTCTCATTTGGTGGCAATATAAAACATTTACAGGAAGACATTAAAGAAGAGCATGCCTTTATTAGATGTGCCACCAGACATTTATCAGCAGGGAGGCCGTTCTCGGTTATTGCACCACAATACAATCATCAGCTCATGCCGTTAAGCATTATAGATAAATTCTGCAACATTAACTTTTGTGGCAGAGCAAATAAATGTTAGCAAGTAATACAATTGTTCCACTGTGTGGGAGAGCTATTCTTTTAATTATCAAATGCCCCTGCTTGCTCCATTTATAACCATTCAATTACTTCTCAGTGACTAGTCATATCCTTGTCATAACCAAGGTTTTCATGTAAACATGATCCTCTGTCTCTACCTGAGTCATCACCCTGAGCTTCTTTCACCTATATAATGACATGTGTGCTCTCTAACTTTCAAACCCAAATTTTGATGCACTATTTTTTATTTCAATCTTATTCTTCAAAGTCAACTCTGAGCTTTCTGCATTTATATACTTTGCCATCTTGGCCCAAATTAACCTCCTAAGTTTTGTAAAACTTCAAAAATCTTACATATCACTCAAGTTTCAGCTTAAGTTCATCTTTAGTAAAGCTTTCTTCCACGCCATCAAAATCAAAGGCTCTTTGCTGGCATTAATGCCTTAAGTGTTTATCTCATACCCATAGTGATTAACAAAATATCTGCTGTTATTGGTCACATTTCTTATCTAGCTCTTGAGTCTTTGAGTTTTTCTTATCTCTGGAACAAACTGTCTAGGACATGAATATGGCAGTCAAAGAACAGCCATTTAACCAGACCTGAAAAGGCAAAAATAGAGGAAATTAGGCTACAGTTCTCTCTCCAACTACAACAGCTTCTATGGAAAATCTAACCCTGTAATGAGTTCACTGCTTTCTTGTAGAGCTGGAAAAACCTTCTCTTTGAGCTTTCACTCTGTTTTTTCTATGATAAATGGAAAGGAAATTCATGAAAACATATCCAGAAATTCAGTTTTAATTTTCTTCATGTTTTATGAACTGTCTCAGGATAGCTTCCTGAAAACCAGGATTGAAAAATATGAACTGTATCTATTTGACTTTTTCTCCCTCTCTGATGCTCTTTGATAATTAAAAATGATCTTTTTGCACTGATTATTCAGATTTTACTTTTTGCAGTACTGTGCAGTCCTCTCTTAGAAGACCTGGGTTTAGACTGGGATATAGCCTTAATAATTCCTCAACTGCAAAGGAACTTCTAAGATAAAAGCTGAATTTATTAGTAAGAGAGATAGTCTCTGAACATAAAGATAAGAAACAAGTGGTGCATTTTAGGTGGTTTCAGAGTTTTTTCTCCCTGTCTTGCAAAATCAAAGAGTACAAAAGGGTTTGTCTGAAGAACTATCCGTGAAAGTACTGGAGCTGTGAATTTTATTTATATTCACGATACCTGTTCTTAATGTAATTCTATCATTACCTAATCTATTGACTTATAAATAAAAAGTGTTAGGAACAAATAGGAGCCTTTGTTTTTGTCATTAAGTTTCTGATTTACTTTAGAATATATTCCTCAACTGTGTTGGGTAGAACTAAATTCTAAATATTCTCTCCATTTTTTCCCTTTTTGATGTCATTTTTGAGTAATGACAGATTTCTTCATCTTAGATTTTTTTAATTTTAGCAGTTTTATATTTTTATAAAAAAGCAAATTCCAAGGAAACTACAAAGAATATTCACATGTGCCATACCCAGATTCCCGTATTATTGATCTTACTCTGTATGGTGCATTGTTTTGTGTGTATGTAATTAAAATGCAAGTTCAAACTTTATTCAGGGACATTTGCTTTTCTCTACATTCTTTCCTATTACAGGAACAGGCACTGGATACTGCATGACATTCAGTTGTCATGTCTCTTTGTGTTTTTCTTGACTTTAACATGCCTTATTTCTGTTCCTTAATTGTCCTTATTTATAACATAGATGTTGTCTACTTGGGAGACAGTGCTCTATACTCTGCAAATTGTCTCTTATATGGAACTAGTCTTGCATTGTTTTCCCATAATAAGAGAAGGGACATATGTTTCAAGAGTAGGAATGCAGAAGCATGGCATTTGGTATCTCATCTGAGGTAGTGTTCAGAAAGCTTAAAACTATGAGTTATTCCTGCTTTCAGCCATTTTCCTTTCCCCCATTTGAAAGAAGATTACTAAGTACAGTCAGCAACCTAAGGAATGATAATTTATGCTTCATCTCCATATCTGTGAAAGCAGAAAATCAACACAGAAAAAAAAATCTAAAGAAGTATTTGCACATAAATTGCCTTTTCTCCATTGATTAGGTTCAGTTTCCATTCATGGATTTATCTTATATTTTTCATTGTCTTGCAATCCCAACTCCTTTGTTTCATTGCTCCCTTGTGCCAGCTTTGGTTACTAGGAACACATCCATTTGATTCCTGCATTCCTTTCATATTCCTGTGAGTTCTTGCTTTTGTTTATCATATGTGTATTTGTCTGTTTGTTTAGTTATTATTTCATGATACTGCAAAGTAATACAGGCTTAGTTTATATTTGTTATGACTTATTCTCAAATTACCTCTCTGGGGAGTCTTGTTTCCTTTTATTGACATTAGAAAGTAAATCCAGGGTCTTATATCTGTTCATTTCTACTGGGTAGAGCTAGGAAAATTGGTACAGAACATTTTTCCAACCACTTAAATGAAGCTAGATATGTGAGATAGCTACAGTAATTAAAGAAAACTAATATATTAGAAACATAGGAGGTAGAATAGATAAGTTAATATAAAATTTATACAAAGAATATAAATGTGTATAATTACAATATATTATATTTTTATATTAATATAAACATAAATGTAGAGAAAAGTGAATGTCTTAATGATGAGTAAAAGAATCACGGGACTTAACTCCCAAAATTAAGAACAAAACAGAAGGAGAACAAACACAGGGCACACTAACAGTCAGGGTTCTCAAAACTCTGAAAATCTAGATGCCCATGACAAAAACAAATTTAACAAGAGGTATCTATACAGAGGTTCTATCCAATCCTTCCTCTAGAAGTTCTTAGTTACTATGAAAAAAGGGCTTAATTCTAAATAAACAAAAAGTCTATAAGCAAAGACATGAAGATCATTGTCAATTTTTCAATGAATAATGACTCTCAGAACCCAGCAATGAGTAGCTCTCAAAGTAGCCTTTAGATATAGCACTTCTTATGGAGGGTTCTTATCTTACCTCACTGGATGTTCACAGCATAGATTCCATCAGATATTATTAACCATTTGCTTTATGCATTTGTGAGCAAAAGTGAGGTCTGGGGGCACAAGGCTTTGCCTTAATTATTTTGATCAGCAATACCAAGTTTTGTTTTCAGTGGTATGGAACATTTCATTACATATATTAAATAAACAGTAAAGAAAAAAGAACAAAGTAGGAATCGTAGGCATGGAGCACATCAATAAAGTATTGAAAACTCAATTATACAAATAAAATCCCCTTCAGCAAGAAATTAATGCACTCCTAGTTGATAAAAAAGTGGGGTCATTGGTATATTGATTTTACCAATGATTTTAAAAAGTTCCTTGGTTTAGCCATGAAAAATTAGTGATCTATCTACAACAACTAAACACTATGATGAAAATATATTGCATTAAACATTTCATTAATTCTACTTTTCCACAGTCCCTCTAATTGTGTCACTAGTGTCTTACAGAATAATTTTTTATCATTGAAGTTAAGGAATTATCTTATTAACTTCTCTAGAGTCTAATTAGACTCTAATTTCTCTTTGATGTATCAAGAATATATTTAGTTGGACTGGGATGATGGTTTAGTGGGTAAACTGCTTCCCACAAAGCTCAAGAAACTGAGTTCAGATTCCCAGAACCCATTGAAAAGCTGGAAACAATTGCATAGGTATCTAAATACAATCCCAGAGTTCTCCAGTGAAGACAAGGGAGGCAGAGAAAGGAAAATTATCTCATCTGAACTCGTGGTACAGCCAACCTGGTGGCACTCAGCAGTGAACAAGAGAGAACCTGCCACGAAGCAGAAGTGAGAAACCAGAATGCAAGCTGTTCTAGATTGATTCTACTGCGGTGCTAAAAAGATCTTGACAACAAGCAACTTGGAGGAAGAAAGCATTTACTTCTTATAGCTCCAGGTCACAATCTGTCTTTGGGGAAAGTCGGGAGGACCTTGAGGCAGCAACCCAGGAGCTGCCACCATGGAAGAATGCTGCTTACTGGCGCCCTTTCAGGCTCATATATAGCTATCCTTCTTACAAAGCCACACCTACTTGCCCAGTAGCTGTCAGTCCAAATCATCTCTCACAGTCCTGACCACAGGCCAATCAGATCTAGCCAGTGCTTCAGGTCCAGGTGATTTCAGGTTCTGTCAATTGGATAGTAAATTCTGACCAGCAAGTAATTGCACACATGAGCCCACACTCATAAATATATTTGAATGCATTATTATTTTCTTCTGATAGTTTCACCTAGTTAGTCTTAATGATGAAAAGCACTGGAGGGCATATATTCTGATTTGTCTTCTAACCAAAAAGTATCTGTACTTGGTTTTCCAAACAATTAGAACACATGTCATGTTTAAATTATTGGGTAGCTATAACTCTTAATAGAATGAGGTTAATATTAAATGAAAGAAGAATTTTGACACATCCTTTCAGACAAGATTAAAAAAAAATAACATCCCAAAGTGTTTATTGGAGAAAAGTAGTCTGGATACAATCAATTAGGCTGTCAGTTTTGCAAGTTGAATGCAATATGTTTTACAACAGCTCATTTAATTTTTACACAATGTAATGGAAAATTAATGAGGAGATAGAGTACTTAAAATCTATATCCCTTTCTTCCTCGCATTTCATTCTTACTCTTTTATTGCCTCCTTCACTCATCCTACCCTCTCTCACCCATCTCTGTCTTCATCTTTCTTTTCTCTGTTTTTTTTATTGAAGGATACTCTTTATTTTATGTAGTCAGATAATATACTTAAAAGAAAAATTTTCAAGTATGTCCATTATCATAAACTTACAGGTTCATGGCACTAAAAAGTACATCATTTAGCACAGAGGCCCTTTTCTAAGTCATCTCTTAAAAATTCACATGAACTGGGTTACAATCCACATTTGACAGAATATAAATTTGGATGTTGCTGAGGCTCCGTTTCACTTTTTAATTGGAATTTTGCAAACAACATTTACTTACGGAGAATAGAAATCTCTGTTGCCTCCCTTCTCCAACTTCATTCCATCCCTTCCAAGCATATAAAGAGAAGTTTTTCTCTTAGTAAGAGAAATAAAAATTTCATTTTTTCTCTCGATATTTAATTTTATCTTTTGAGCTCTACATTTTTCTCTGCTCCCCTCCCTGTTTCTACCCTATCCTCTTTAGCCCACCCCCCAGGTCCCCATGCTCCCAATTTATTCAGGAGATCTTGTCTTTTTCTAATTCCCATGTAGATTAGATCTATGTAAGTCTCTCTTAGTATCCTCATTGTTGTCTAAGTGCTCTGGGATTGTGGTTTATAGGCTGCTTTTCTTTGCTTTATATTTTATATTTTTTAATCCACCTATGAGTGAGTACATGTGATAATTGCCTTTCTGTGTCTGGGTTATCTCACTCAAAATAATGTTTTCTAGCTCCATCA
>JAQHUG010000017.1:7245312-7262835 GCA_028555095.1 Dicrostonyx torquatus | reverse complement strand
GTGAAGATCTTTTCCCATTCTGTAGGCTGTCATTTTATCTTGTTGTTCATATCCTTTGCTTTACAGAAGCTTTTCAGTTTTAGGGAATCCCATTTATTAATTGTTTCTCTCAATGTCTGTGCTGCTGGATTTATATTAGTGGTCTCTTGTGCCAACTTTTAAGGCAACAAAACTAAAGAGAGGAAACAATGCACACAGATTCTAAACATAGGTTTGAACCACTATATTCAAGAATCAGCTAATACTACTTTTAACTATCTCAGTTAAGAAAGAGAATTGCCAAGAGAGGGGGATAACAAACTAGAGGTATAAAGAGATTAGAGAGGTGGAATACTGGGAAAAGAAAGGCATAATCAGGAGGAGACATTGGAGACGTGGAAAAACAGGGATGGATAGTTGGTAATCCAAAATAATAGATATAAAACCCAACTTAAATAAATTTGTAATTGGGGACAAAAGAACACATGTAAAATGGGTGTAGAAGAAGGGATATTCAGGGTTTACTAGTGATATATAAAAAAAGCCCTATGGAAGTGAGGAGGCAGAGAAAAATGGATAGTTCAACAAAATCAATTCTAAAAAGCCTACGGAAAGCCACTAGTTGGAAACTATATTTGAAATTACAGCTTGAAAGAAAAAAAGCAAACTTCTCATGAGTGGATGCCAGTTCAAGAAGACATGAATTACTAAATAAAAATTGCTGAATAAGTTGGGATACTCCCTTAAGAATCACTAATCTAGAAGACCCCACAGATTGTCAGATCAACACAGGTAATTGCTTCATCACCCAACACAGTTAAGTGTTGTGGACAGCAAACACTTCGGATGAAGAAAGAGAAAACTCAGTTTCAAACTGACCAAGAGATTTTCTCCATGGCGACTAGCTCTCATATTACCAGAATGTGTTATGCATGCTGCTTGATAAATAAAGACACCAATGGTCTTATTCAGCGCTGGACCCTGCAAGTTGCTCTACCTAATTTCCAGACAAGATATTCCCACTTGGGCAATAATGGCAAAACTATTATGGGGTAACTAACTTATTCCTATCTATATTAGAGGCCTCCTCTGTAAAATGGAATTTCCTCTCTGGTATTATAATTCTGGACAAAAGTTCATAGCTGTGGAAATACACTTATAACCACTAAGGAAACAGAAACGGTCATTAAAATTTCCCAACCAAATAAAGCCTGGGGCTAGATGGCCCTAGAGCAGTATTCTGCCAGATTTTTTAAAAAAGAACTAATACCAATAATTCTCAAATTATTTCATGTAATAGAAACAGAAGGAACATTGCCAAATTCATTTTATGAGGCCATAGTTACCCTGATATCCAATCCATACAAAGATTCAACAAAGAGAATTACAGGCCAACTTTCGTCATGAATACTAATGCAAAAATACTCAATAAAATACTCACAGGCTTAATACAAACATGTCAAAAATTCAAGTAGGCTGAATAAAAATCCAACTTTGATATCATTCCTGTATCTCAAGATCTTGGAAGTGGTCATTCAAGCTCAAAGAGTGGGTAATCCCAAGTGCGTATGTCTTTGAACGCAGTTGTTTGATAGACAGGGTTTGATTTACAGCAGACATTCAGTCACTGTAATTTTTATCCTATGTGGCTATGCGGTCATACAAAGTAAAGATGAATAAAGTACAAAGGTAAGTATTTAGAATATATTCATTACTGTAAGTGTTCTATGAACTTATTCCTTAAGAGTTTTCTTGAGCAAATATACAAACATCTTTTGGTACGTATTATTGTTTTGTTTTTCTTTGTTTTGTTTCATTTTTTCGAGACAGGGTTTCTCTGTAGCTTTAGAACCTGTCCTGGAACTCACTCTTGTAGACCAGGCTGGTCTCGAACTCGCAAATATCTGCCTGTCTCTGCCTCCCGAGTGCTGGGATTAAAGGCATGTGCCACCACTGCCTCGCTTACTTTATTGCTTTTATTCCAAAGTTTTGGTCTAAATAAAGTGAATCTATGGTTTTAATGTTTTGAGGTATACTCTAAATAAATATAGCTTCCTTTATCTTCTGGCCTTGATAAATTTTGAATTTTATTCTCATAAATCTTTGATGTTCCAATGAAGGCACTAGAGCAACTGTATTCTCTATCTATGCTCACTATGTCAAGTTCTTCTAGGCAGTCACCCACATCCAGATTCTCCAGGGAACGAAGGACAGATTATGTTCCTGTGCATGTACACCACAAACTCCTGGAGTCAGTTTTTAAGGTTTGCTAAGAACAGTGTTCTTAAATTCCATTTTATTGTACTTCAAGTTTCTTCTTCTTATCAGTTTCAAGCTAAGCAACAGAGTCCACTATGTCAGCCTAGCAAATATCCAAAGGGTCACTTAGAAATATTTTTAGAAACTACAATGTGCTTGAATGCATTATCTTCTTTGAAAATTCAGAAGTTAGGAAAAAAAAAACCAGAGTCTGGATACATAGACCTAAGACTCACTATCATAATGACAATTTCCCACCCACAAGTCATTTTTGCCTGTTTTTTAATAGAGTAAATGAGAGTTTAAGCCACCACTTAGATGACCTTTAATCTAGTTCCAGAAAGTTTCTTGGCTGCTCCAATATTGTGCTCTAGAGGTAGAGCCCAAACAGACAACAGAAAAGATTTAATTTTCTTTAATATCACATGCAGAAGAGACTATTAATCATGGACTCTGTGTAAAGATTTTGATAATTATTGTATCATTCTACCCTCTAATAAATAATGGGTTGTTGGGAGATTGAGAATTCAAAGTGAATATCACAAGATGTTCAAACTCTTCTTTTTATTTTCTTATTTAGACTGGTTCTGTACACAAACCTAAGAGTAAATCATCCTTTATACTCTGAGCATAGCTTCTTCCCTACCATCCTCATTACAGCAAAATAGATCTAATTTATTCTCTATTTCTTCCACAAGATAATGTGTGAATTACACAGAGTTTAAAAAGAGGCAATTAATGGTTCAATTAAAATATCATTTCAGTACGTGGAGGTACCAAATTGGTTTTCTCAAAGTAGGATTGATCATTAACATACAAAAATAAACCAAGAGTGCAAGTGCATAGCTAGTAGCGATGTATTCTTATCATGGAGGTCTATGGGTAGAGCCCAGTTAACTGTATGACTTAAACTTTATTTAATTTTTTATGCAGATGCTCCAAGAGCCACCAGTTAAAAATATTTCTAACATAGATCAATGTTCTCAAAGGTTGACACAAATTATTAAAATACAATTGAGATGATGTTATATGGTGAAATGTCTATTACAATCTGTGTTATCTAATATATTTGTATTCTCTGTCAAATATTTGCACCTTTGTAAGGAATCAGGGACATTAGGAATAAAACTACAAATGACCAAAATAAAGGATAAATGTACCTGGGTGATGGAGATGAGTTAAAAAGTAAGCTGCTAAAAGTCAACAAGTAAGTATCACAAGACAAGCTAATAGTTCCTGTGCTGGAGAGAGAGGTCTGAAGTTTGTCTTCTCAAGGACTGAGGGCAGATACATTGCTAGCTAGAGTCTAATGTTGTAGAAGCCAGGTTATGTCATACCAGAACTGACCTCTTGGTCTTATCTTGGCTTTTCATTTGCCTTCACTAATCCAGACAGGCCCATCTCCAGGATCAACCAGCTTTCATCTATTCAGCAAACTGCAGCCAAAGTGAACTGCAAAACATCTGTGTGGCTATGGTGCTGCTACTGTCCTGTTCCAGGTGTTTCTCATTGCACAAAGGATTAATTCTGGTCTCTGCACTGAGACTACCTGTAATGGAATAATTGTGTTTGAATTTATTCTTTTAGTCACAGCACACAGTAATAAGCACATAGTTCAGCTTTTTCTTGTTGAAGTCTTCCCATTTATAAAACATAGTCATTGCCATTGATGACACAACATTCACTGGCACTATGAAACAACATTACCTGGACATGTCAGTAAAATATTTAAATATTCATATTTCATATTTTGGTCAGCAAGATTAAATGAGTCTGTATTCATTGTGGAAAACTTAAACATTGTTTATAGAGACATATATTTAATGAAAGGTATGATAGAGGCAAAAATAGGTATGAAAAAAAGTAAAATTGTTTTTAAATTTTTTTTAATGTCCCATACCACACAGCTCCTTACATGAGACAGGATCTACTTCAGAGGATAACAGGCATTGAAAAGGCTCCTTATGGAGTTTGTTAGCCATTTGGGCAAGAAACTGCTTTTGCCTGGACTGCTTGATGTTATGCTGTATGAACCAGGCATTCAGGATCAACAAAAAATGACTGCTAAAGTTGCCTAAAGGGGAGACGATCCTTAGGGGTTCCTGCTTCATGAAAGAGTCCGGTCTGTGAGACATTTTGCAGGACACAGAAAAAAGTGGCTGACAAACTGCCAATATAGGTAGAAGTGTCTGAAATTTCCCACTTCATGGAAAATCTGCTAGATACTATGGGCCTATAGGCTAAAGATGGATGCCCCAATGGTACAGAAGAACTTTGGGTAACTGTCCAGGCAGTAAAATGTCTCTGTCAAGTCTAAAGTTTTGGAAGTTGCTTACAATAGACTTCCTGTTTACTTACATAATATTATATCTTTCTGGAGTCCTTGATGGAGTTAAAGAATTTATAGTTATAGATATAGTTTTCCTTAGTTATAAAAAAAGATAAAGTAGATATAAATATTGTAACTGTAATTGTTGCTTGATATCTGTTTTGTTATATATAATTTTACCATGTTAAAACCTTCCTTTTTATTTAAGCAGAAAAGGGAGGTGATGTGGGATTCCCCTTTGTATGCTGTGAATATCATTAGTTAATAAAGAAACATCCTTGGCCTGTTGATAGGGCAGAGTAGAGTTAGGCAGGGTAAACTAAACTGAATGCTGGGAGAAAGGAGGCAGAGTCGGAGGAAAAATCATGTAGCCCCTCTGTAGACAGATGCTGAAACTTTACTTGATAAGCCACAGACACATGGCAATACACAGACTACTAGAAATGGGTTAAATATAAGATGTAATTTAAGCCAATAAGAAAACAGAGCAAACAATATTGCAAAAATATGGTTTCTGTGTTATTATTTCAGGAGTCTGGGCGGCCAGAAAATGAACAAGCAGCCTCCTACAACAAGTCTGTGCACAGGGCATGGATAAATAGCATTGGGACAAGAATTCAATCTCATTGTTACCACTCTGGCTTTACTTCTTTTATCATCTCTATAAAATTACTCATGATTTAAATTATTTTGCTAATATATTTTCAGGCTTTATAATCACTAGTTTTCATTCATACTATCTCCTTGCTGATACAAAGTGTGGTAAAATGTGACTCATTTCCAAATCCCGACCTTGGGATGTCTCCTCTCTCTACCCTTCTTGGATTACAAGACAATCAGACTTAACTCTTATCTTCTGTCTAAAACTATAACAAGCTGAGGACTATACATTATAACCCATTCTTTCTGCTGTCTGTGACTCTGATAGTGCTTTATGAAAATGTGTGTCCAACTCATTCATTGATTATGGCTCCTCTAAGATGATCTCACATGTTCCTACAATTTTACTATAATTTACTTAATAATTTTCTTTAAACCAAGTCACAAAATACCTTTTGTATATTTATTTCAAGGAAAACTTGATGTAACTCATGAAATATTAAATACATTATTATTAAAATATTATTGAAAATGAAAATGACATTATATATACAATAAACAATAGGAATCCTTATCCAAATGCCAGCTAACTCATCCATACATACAAGAAGCTATGTGGGAAATTCTGAATTAAATATGAACGTCTTTGCAAAAAGTTGTAGCTCTCTTTATATCATGAGAAACTTACACAGTAGTGGGTGCACAATATCTTCAGAGCAAATGATTCTTGATTTTAATTCTTATTGTGATCCTCAGATACTGACTTTGAAAAGATGGATGGAGTTATAAATCCTTAAAAACTTGAATGGATATCATTTAATACAAAAAGGCATAACAGAAAAAGTTCATCAAAGCAGTATAAATAGATACAGGATTTCAAATCTGCAATGGAGGATATGTTACCTAAGGAAAAGCAACATGAGAGACGACTTCAACTATTAGGAACTCTAGTTTTCATCCATGCACTATTTAGTTTGTAGAGTGGAAATAAGAAATTATTATTCACATGCATATACAAATAAATAATTTGGAGATCAAATGTCAAAGCCTGACACCACAGCAACTATATATTCCATTTCTTTCAATGTTTGCTTCTGAATTTTACTTTTATCCCATTTTTTTACCATGCATGATTCTCTGTTTTTAAAGACTAATTTATCTTTTATATTGAACTAGAACTATAACTAATTTAATTAAATTAAACAAAGAATCAAATGAACAGATGGATGGATAAAAAGGTAGATTAATAACCAAGGCCACAATGTCTCTTCATAGGAATAACACCTTAACTAATACAGGTAGGTAGGGAAGAGAAAAGACTAAGATAAAAATACTTTTTTTTTGAATTTTCAAATTAATTTAAGTTATAAAAATACAATAATAATAAAAATGAAAATTTGCTTTCAAAAAGAGTAATAGAGGGAACTGTTTTAACATTAAAAAAAAATCCAAGGACATGAGTTGTCTTAGTATGCTGATATATGTGACCTTTGCTGCTTAGAGGGTGGACTGTTAGACTGCTAACCCAGTGATGAGTTCCTGCTAGGAACATGGTGTGTCAGTCACACTTTAGTGTCTCTTGTTATAACAGTTTGCAGGCAATAAGTCAACATAAATTCAGTTTAACAATATGGGAGTTAGCTTGGCAAAAATGGCAGGAGAACAAATAAGGGAGCAGAAAGAAACTGTGGGTGGGCTAGTAAAGTGAGTCACATCTCTCTTGCAAGGCAATGCCAGGCACAGTAAATTGCACAAAAAGAAGTGTCTCTAGTTCAAGAGCAGACAGTAAAACCTAAATGGTAAACCACAGGCAGCAGAGATAGAATCAATTTCCTCTGCTACTTACCAATAAAATTGCAGCTCCCCACTAACACACTGAAAACTCTACTGCATAACACATATTTGCTTATCAAGGATTTTCCCAAATATTTCATTGAAAAGTCATGACAAAAATGGCATCTGAATTGGTAACAACACAAATTTCACAAGACTTTGTGAAACTGTTGGGGATAGACTTTCAACATCAAATCTTTGAGAAAGAACCAAAAATGAACAAGTTCTTCATATAGAAATTAAACACTACCACTATACGTAAAATATCAATATCTAAGTTTGTATAAAGCAGGAAAAAATCGGGGTATAACGTAAGAAACATTGCATCATGAGGTCACGGAGGGCTTTTCTCAGTATCCACCCAAACTGATGCATTTAATGCACCTGCAGAAAGCTAATCATAACCAACATCTATGCAGCCAGTTTGAAATACAAGTAGATGCATAAACCCTTTCATTTCAGAATTAGTAAACACAATCATTATTTCAAAAGGATGTTTTACCTTTCAAATAACACATTGATCTGGTTTTAAATATTTATTTTTACAGTGCATATATGTGCTCATTTCCATACACACAAAAGAATGAGTATTCACAAAGTAGGTTAAAATCTCAAGCATTGTAAAATAAAATACCTAGGAAAATGCAAAATTCATCAAACAAAATTTGTACTTTTTAGGTTTATATACAGGGTCAGTAAATATTTTTATCCTTTTAATAAATATCAAGACTAAGCAATCAAATTAAAATAATTACACCAACAAAACAGGCTAAAAGTTGTTTGCCCTTATGCTCTTTGTGATTTCAATATTTCCAACATACTCAGACAGTGGAGCACCTATGAAACCACCATGAATTTTACTTGATTTGTAAATTTTATTACTTTGTATTGTGCTGGGCATATGTGATAGACCTAGCTTGGGAATCAAATAACCTATGATTTAATTTGGAGAAACTAAGCTGTGGTTCCCAGGAAGGCCAGTAAGGATTATTTAGCCTTTGGAACATTTCTCTAGTCCAAATTACTTTTTTTTAAGAAGAAATATAATTGTATTTTCTGAAGTTGAGAGAAAAGGATTTATGTCTTTTATGGGATATGGCTAGCCATGTAGATAAATCTATCCTTCTTTAGTGATGTAATCACTAAGAGATTTTTTTTTTACTTAAAACATATTTGTGCTTTAACCTTTGAATGACCTACCAGCCTGAGCTCAGGTCACTGATAGTCACTGTAAAGCCCCATCTATCTGGGACAAACTGAAATTAAAGAGGAATCACATACATAGATGTATTTTATCTTCACAACATGGACCAGAGGACATTCTCAGATATGCTACTGGTTTAGGAAAGTGAACTGTGAAGGTTCATAGAGTTTCCATTATAGTATTCATGCCATCACAAAAAACTACAATATTATGGGGAAAGAATTATAATTACAACATACAACATGGCTCAGACCAGCAAGTTACCTCTGAAATAAATAATCATTTTTTTCATTGATACATACAGGACGGTAAGAAATTGAATTAAGTCTGGGTTATAAAAGAACCTCATGAACGCTTCATTGAGGTTCTGCTATCTTCTTACTTTTCTTCTAGGAATATTGAACTGGCTTCTTCATGTCACTGTGTTTCTTAATTACAAAACGTTGCCCAAAGTCCCTTCTATATATTTCTCAGTGATAAATTCTATTTTACTCTTCAAAAGTTTCCTTAAATGTCATTGCCTCCAAGATCAAGTGGGAATAAGTGGCTTCCTTATCTGTGCCTCATGTATATCATTT
This sequence comes from Dicrostonyx torquatus, assembly GCA_028555095.1. Lineage (NCBI taxonomy): Eukaryota > Metazoa > Chordata > Mammalia > Rodentia > Cricetidae > Dicrostonyx > Dicrostonyx torquatus. Next base: position 7,254,053 of record JAQHUG010000017.1, on the reverse strand, counting down.
CGTTTTTATTTATGGATACAATCTTCTCAAACATGAATATTCAAAAACGAAATCATGGATGTATTCATCTTGGTATTCTTGGTGTACATCTCAATTGTAATGGTTGCTAAACAATTAGGGGCTAAGTAATGCACAGTGTATGAAGAGGAAAAACGGGTAAAACAAGTTACGGCTTTAATTGGGAAAGAGTGAGAAGATAGGTCAATAGAAGGATGGGAGGAAGAATAAAGAAAAAGTAGTAAGGATGTTTGAAATAGTCATAATGAATCATATTATTTTATATTTACCTAAGATTTTGTTTAATACATATAAGTGTGCATGTATAAGAGAAGTTATGCCATTTGGGCTGAAAATGACCCCCTCAAGAGCCATAGACTTCAGTAAAATTCCCATACCAGGCATAAAAATCTTCCTTTTGAGTTATTGTTCAAGAGAGTTGAAGAGAAACTCAGAACAACAGGCTACTGCCCTTAGTTGCCTTCCAGAGGCTGAAGATGAGTTTCTGTTGCTGAAACATCACACACTTTGGAGGCAGAACTCAGAGGACTCAAGTTGGATCTCACCTAACAGCTTCACACCGAGATGTCTCTGATGTGGGAGTCCCTTCTGTGTGCTGTGATTATTATTTGTGAATAAAGAAACTGCCTTGGCTTGTTGATAGGGCAGAGCTTAGGTAGTCAGGGAAGATGGAACTGAATGCTGGGAGGAAGAAGGCAGAGTGAAAGAGACACCATGGATTCACTGCCAGGAGACTGACTGATGTGCTGAAATTTTGCTGGTAGGCCACGACCTCATGGTGATAACAGATTAATAGAAATGGTTTAAATTAAGATGTAAAAGTTAGCCAATTAGAAGCTAGAGCTAATGCGTCAAGTAGTGATTTAATTAATAAAGTTTCTGTGTGATTATTTCAGTTCTGGGCAGCTGGGATGAATAAGCGGGCTCCTTCAACATCTCTGTTGTAGAATCAGAATTTGACATTCAAGTTCCTAGATAAGAAAATAGTCAATAGTCCTATCCAGTTGTGGTCCCTATAAACCACAGCATGGTCAGCAGGGCCAGATATCCTTTTAGGTGCAGTAGTGACACTTTGTATCTTGCTGGTGACTAACAGCTCCCTAATTGGACTTAAAACCCTGCAGGAGGGGAAGCATGCTTGGTACAGTAAACCACCAAATACCTATATTTGAGATTATGGGTCTTAGGAGAAGAACCTACTATGCCACTTCCCAAAATAATTATAATTATTATATATATTCTAAATAATACTTATATCCGTAGATATATGTAGCTCTCAACCCTCAGCAAAGAAGCTTCTTTGTACCACAGGCAGAGACAATTTTTGAAAGCCATATAAGTAATCAAAATGAAGAGAATAAATGATCAAGGATGTGCCCAGCACTATTTGATACATTTACAACAAAAGCACTACACCTAAAGCTCAGAAAATACCACAGAACAATTGTGGAAAGATTCTAATAAACGATAGGACAAGGAAGTCAGCTGAAGATTTTTTTTATTTTTTAAGAATTTTTTAATATTTATTTATTATATATACAATATTCTTTCTGCACGTATGCCTGAAGGCCAGAAGAGGGCACCAGACCTCATTACAGATGGTTGTGAGCCACCATGTGGTTGATGGGAATTGAACTCAGGACCTTTGGAAGAACAGGCAATGCTCTTAACAACTGAGCCATCTCTTCAGCCCCGAGCTAAAGATTTTTATTGTATAGATATAAACAAGTAGTCACACTCATGAAATTTCAGCAATGTGGCATCTTAACCAAGACCCAAACAGAAACAACACCAGTTGACATGACAACATGAATTTGGGAAATCCCACATATCCAACGTTAGATGTAGAGTTACAGCCAATTAAAGACACTGAGATGGAAAATTAGTTTTTTCCAAGAATGAGTTCTCTAAATTGTTATCCAATACCAAGTGGTCAGTCCCAGCAACACAAAACATATAAGCAATATTAAACAGGCCAAGCAAATTGCATTTATGTTTTTATTCTCATATGCATATATGTTTAGTAATTAAAAATTAAGAAGCCTTGAATTTAACAGTGAGCAGATGAAGAGAACACAGGAGGAGTGGGAAGGAGAAGGAAGGAGTAGACTTTGTAATTACATTTTAATTAAATGCATGCATTAAAAAGAATATTGATAGCTATATACATCTGAACTGTGTTAATAAGAACTCAATAACCAAATGCTAAATAAGTGTGCTATGTTACAAAGTGCACACCTGCAAGTCTTGACCTGTGGGTGTTCTTTCTAAAGTCTAAGGAGATCTTTATTACTTACTGTCTTTTTGTTTTCACTAGGACAGCAAAATTGTAAATTGGGTATTAGAAACTCCATCATTCCAAAACAAATAATCAAAATCAAAGTGTAAACCAATCACAGCTAAGACAAAAACAGTAGACAAAGGAGCTGACCTATAGTAGTTCATATGCCAACTCTGCCTTCATGTAGACATGGACAATGAATAAGACATTCAGATCACAGGGTCTATGTGTGTAAAGCAGTAATACTAATAGCTCTTGCTTCTTAGTATTTCTGTAAAGATTGAGTAGGCAGACAGATGAAGCATTCTTTAAGCATTGCCTGTTACCTAGTGAATTCTCAATGTAAGACCTTCAATACTTTAAGTCTAAACCACTATTGAATCTCTGTGATTCAAACTATACACACAAACTCTATTTAGTTCTGTACCCTTCACCTAACACTACATGTTGTTTTGAATGATCATTGATGATATTAGCTTAATTACTCGTGCATTATTAACAAATTAGCAAACTGAGAAAAACTACAGAATTAATATCACCAATGAGGATTACACTTTATAAATAAAAAATGATTACACATTACAGTTGTACATTTTTCTACTAGCTAACAGAAAATTAGTAAGGAAAACAGGTGAAGTGAATTTCAGCGACATATTTGACTACAAGTTCAAATATTTCCATGTTATTCTGAAGTCCTGTGAAAACCATCAATGATTAAAGTTCATATTTACACAGACAGGAAGTTTCAGTTAGTACCAGTAATGTTTCACACACTCTGAATGTATATGGCCCTTAGTTTGTGCATTGGATGTACAGGGCTGATTCTATCAATGCGATTAAAACATTTGTCACTGGGTGGCGCTAGAGACAAATACTATTCCTTAAACAGAGAAATTCCTAAGAGGTGAATATTGACTTGCAGGACATTGTGTTTTAGCAATGTGAAAACCAAATTTTACTATGATAAATATGGTCAGCAGTATAAACAAAACACCATCTTTGTGTAACTCTCTGACAAGCAGAAATATGCATAACAGGAATTCCATGGATTTCTGTCCCTTCTATTTAGGATTCAACAAGATTTTTGAACAAAATCAAATACTCAGCATTATTAATTATATCAATAAATTTCCAACTGCCCACTAACAAATGTTCTAGAGTTTATCAGGTTCATTCTGTGTAAAAGACCAATGAAAGTTTAGAACCCCTGGAAAAAAAATCATTATAATGTATGCAACTTACCAGGGCATCTTAAGGTATCTATTTTCCTTTTAATAGGTAATATATAAGCCTATAGGTAAAAGTACATATAGGCTTAAGATGTTTACCTTTTTATATAGACCTATACGGTTTCTTTTGACAAATTTCGGTTCTAGTTGCAGTCTCCTCAAGAACATGTATCACGACACCTGAGCACTGGGAGATCTGCCCCAGAGTTTAGGAGGAAACATATATTAGGAGCAATACGATGTTTGCACCTGTGCACACTGTAACGAAATTCCCATCAATTAGGGCCGAGATGAGATCCGGACAACAGTTAGCTAAAGGTAATGTGTGATTCCATTCTTTAAATCCAAATTGTTGTCAATCTTCATCTACTCTTCTCCATCCATATTCGTCAGTTCCAACACAGTAGCATGTGCACATGCGCACACATGCACCACAGGTTAGAGCGCCCGGCTCATTAGAAGCTCCTGTAGACGCATGCGTAAGGAGTTCCTGCATCCTCTTTTGAGAATATTGTACTGCAGCATGCATGCAGGATACCTACTCTGTCATTTACATCCCATAATGTCCTTCATTTACATAACTCCAGTGTTATTCAGAGTACTGACATGATCCACTATATATTCACAGTTTCTGTGTTGGCTAAATCTATGTGCTCTATCTGAATCTCCGGAAGTTAATAATTTGCCACGGGACACAAGGAAGGCCTACTCTCTGTTGGCATTAGTTCCAGACTTACTTTCTCCTACCTAAGTGATGCATATCCCAATAGGTGTGACTGTTGGTCTCCATTCTACAAAAGATGAGGTGACCACTATGAACAGTACGGGACAGCAGGGTGATGTGAGACAATCTTCCAAACTCTATATAAAACATATCAACTTGCAAATTTACTCCAGTGTAAATTGCTATGTTCCTGTAAAATGAGTAGATTCTTTATAGTTAATTTTCGATTTGACTCCCCAAGCCTTAACATCATTTTGTCTGTTCACTATGCATCTGCATGCCTACCCTTGCCCGTACTAATCTGAATTTTTGCATTGTATTCCTGATCTACAAAAGCATAGCACAACTAGTAAGTATATTTTGTATCATTTTGTACCACAAATCATAAACAAATTTAATTAAATAACATCTACGGCACAAGAAAAGAAAAGAAACACATTAACCAGCATTTGAGAAGCTTTTAGTACCTTACAAAGACTTTCACACTGTTATTTTAATGAATAGTCTCTGTTCAGCAGTGCAGAAATTGTATTAGTAATGTTACCTTATTTCCCAAGATCACACATTTATTATGAGCTAAACCTTCTCTTGAAGTACGGATAGACAATATGATGGCTTAGAACATCTTTGCTTATCGCCTTCCTTCTAGGGATAACAGTGGCTAAGCAGGTGCTTTATGCTAAAAGCATTCACCTGTTAGAGTGTTATACATACCACTGAGATTAATCTCTAAAATACCACATATGTCCTGGTACCATTATCACAGCCACTATAGATAAAGGAATTGAACCAAAGTCCACAGACAGTGCAGCACAATCCTCAATTATGTGATCGTTCCTATTTGAAATCTGCCAAATATTCCAACACATTAATCTCATCTTTGAGCTTCAACCAAGCTTGAGGCTACTTTCCCCAACTTCCTAGGTTTGCTTTCATTTCCCTGGATTGTGGAATTAAGAATGGCAACAATATGTTTCACATCATATAGAGACTCAATATTAAACTATTTCACTTTATTTTCTCACTGAACTGATGTTAATGAGTTTGGCTCTAATAACTTGTACTTCAAAAGAACTTTCTGGATTGCAGACTTTTCAATTAGCTTACGGTTTTCTATCACCTTCTAAAAATGAGTACTATTAAATAGTACTAAAACATGGAGTACTATTAAATGTACTCAATTTAAAAATGTATACTTCAAAGATAAGCAAATGTATTTTATAGAGTTCAAAGTAAGATCTTTGTACTCCGACACTATAGATTTCTATTTTACACTTGAAAATAAACATATATCTATATGTGTGTATATATATGCATTTGTATGTGTGTATTTAAAATCCCTTTATTTTTGCATTTTAACACAGATACATACACACAGTATATGTGTGCATATGTGTGTGCTTGTGTGTGTGTGTTAAACAATACCTTTATTGAAATGAACAATATGAGATGTGGTTTTACCCAAGTCTCTATCAGTTACTAGCTTTGAGTTCTTGAAAGAGCTTTACACATTCTCTAAGCCTTGTCGCCTTATTCTATAAACTGGAGCTCGTATGGTTGACTTCCTCTTGTTACCGTTCATGGTGTTTTTGTTAATTACAAGTATAAATAGTCTGACATTTAACTGTGCATGAACATTTTTAGCAAAGACGTTTTTACGAATCTTTATATCTCTCAAAACAACTATGTATTCTAATCTGCCTCCAAGTTTATTGATTTTGAAACATTTTTTTAAGCATTCCTAGAAGATAGTATAGTAAAGAAGAGTTGGGGTTATGGTGGAGATTTCACTTTAATGACTTAAAATCTGGTAAATGTGAATATTACAGCTCCACTTACATGCCATTTGAATTAAGATAATTATAATTTGTGTTCTAATTTTACATCTTGATGGATAACCTCAGTCCTGCATACTGTTTTTGTAAAGTTTGAAAAATAAATAATTATTCATCATTATACATTCAAGGAAAGATATATATTCAAAATGAAATGGATTTTTAGAGAAAATTGGAAAGATTTACACCTTTCTATCAAAAGCACTTTCAATTGTTTTAAATTCCGAACATTAAAGTATAAGAAAATTTCTATTTGGCAATGACTTCTCTTGAATCCCTATAAATTTCAATAGCCTCTAACAAAACAATCACTCTCCTTGTATGGGGTATAATAGAATTTTTGTCTTCTATTGGTGCAGCCACAAGCCACTAAATGATGGCATTTTTGAAACTCACAAACCAATGTGTTGGAACTGACAATAAATAACTGGAATGGCATCTTTGAAAGTTGTCCCTTGGGATCTCATGACATCTTGTAAGCAACACTTTGAGGCCTGCTTAACAATCTAACCTTCATTGTACATACGTACCACTCTTTATCATTAGGGAATAAAGCATTTACTATGATTATTTATGTTATTCACTAGTATTTACATTATTATTTACTATTGGAAGGTAGAGAGAGACAAAGCTCAATTCAATTTTATAATAATTACAATTACCACAATGCTATGCAAAAAAGGAGATATTCCACAATTTTTTAAATGAAACCAGGGAAAGATGGAAGAAAAAAAAATCCAGGGAAGAAGAGAAGGAAGAAAGAAAGGTGAAAATAAAGGGCAGGAAGTGGGTGGGAAGGTCTGAGAATTTATATCATCACCAGTGAAGCACATTTATCTCACCACTTCTCACCCTTCCTGAGATGACCATATTTTTGAATTGAAGTCATTTCCCAAATACTCAAGTGTTTATACTAACATCACTCTCCTAGCCAAAACTAACAAATTTACTTAGTACCACCTTTTACCTGAGAGCTTTTTATTCTAATTGTAGCTATTTTTAAGGGGCTTGTCAATAGAAAAATCTTTCTTCTTTGTTGAACCATAATGACAAGACACCTGTAAAGCTGATGTTCTATCTGATGTTTCGCCACACTGTGGCAGCAGAGTCTAAATTAGCTGGAAATGGCATCAGTGGAAATTCATTTGGCCTCTGATTCAGAGATCCAGGTAGCAAGAGCTGCTCCCATCAGGGCAGTGCATGAGATCAAGCAGCAGTAGACTAATCTGTTTTTAAGTTTGTCTGACAGGAGACGTACTGCGTAATGATCTTTTCTTTCCTGCAAGGTTCCTTTGACGTCACTAAAGGTTAAAGTTCCTTTGTTGCTTTAATTGGCAAATGCCACTGGAAATGCTAATACATACGATCTCTTACAACTTCTCTTTTCTGTTGTCTTTCCTGGCCTTTGCATCCACTTTTCCAAGAACTTCTAGCTCAGGCAGATGACAGAAAATAACAGGAACTTCCTGAGAGTTCTGCCAGATCTTACGCAGGAAGCACGCAGGAGTGTCAAGGCCCTCTTTGGTCAGTCGGTCTCTTATGGGTTTTTTTTTTTTTTTTGATACCTAAAGACATGGCATAAGCATACAAGTGCTCTCATTCACCTGTGTCATGGGGGAAGAAATTAATTTTCCTCAGAATATCTGCATTTGCAGTGACGTATATTTTTATAATTTTATATCATTTTCATTAGTGTAGGTACTTGAAAAACATGGTAAGGTAAACAACATGACCTCAAAGACATAACTAAAAACATTCACATATTCATGTTATTCGCACTGTAATTATGAAAGTGCAACTGACCTCACACCAATAAAATAGACTGTTGTACAAGAGCACTTACTAGTGAATGAAGTTATCATTACATTTCTCTCTACTCCCCCTGCTCCAAATCTCTCCCATGGTCCCATGCTCCTAATTTACTCAGAAGATCTTGTCCTTTTCTACTTCCCATGTAGATTAGATCCATGCATGTCTCTCTTAGGGTCCTCACTGTTGTCTAGGTTCTTTGGGATTGTGATTGTAGGGTGGTATTTTTTTTTTTGCTTTATGTTTAAAAACCACTTATGAATAAGTACCTATGATAATTGCCTTTCTGGGTCTGGGTTACCTCCTCACTGGTGCGGGACAATTCTGTATCCTGTCAATCATGTTTTAAATAAATGCTGATTGGCCAGGAAGGAAGTATAGGCAGAAAAACCAGACAGGAAGTAGAGGCAAGAACAGGAGATTTGGGAAGCAGGAAGCTTCCCTAGCATTCCTGCACAGATCTACAAGGAGGTAACATGTAGCAGCCCTGCTGAGAAAAGGTACTGGCCATGTGGCTAACAGATAAGAACAATGGGTTTATATAAGTTATGCCAGCTGGTAGGAAGACTGAGCTAATGGGCCAATCAGTGTATAACTTAATGTAGACTCTTTGTGTGATTTCTTTGGGGCTTGCCGGCTGTGAGGTACTGGGCGGGACAGAAACCCCAACGAGTAAGCCCTCATGTTACACCTCACTCAATATGATGTTTTCTAGCTCCATCAATTTGTCTGCAAATTTCAAAATGTCATTATTTTTTTCTGCTGTGTAGTACTCCATTGTGTAAATGTACCACATTTTCCTAATCCATTCTTTGGTTGAGGGGCATTTAGGTTGTTTCCAGGTT
>JAQHUG010000017.1:7191345-7242182 GCA_028555095.1 Dicrostonyx torquatus | reverse complement strand
TTTCAGCCCATTAGCCATAAGGGATTACAGTCATATTTCCTACATGCCAGTGAAAGGTTTCAGATAGCTTAAAGCTGAATCAACATACTGAATAACACAACTCCAGTTTGTCATCTATATCTGTACACAGTCATAGGTACAGAGAAAAAGAATGGAATGGTTTCTATAAGAAATAATATACCTTGATCTTGTGAAGGCCTTGTGCAGGCCACCAGAGAAGTTGTGACTGAGTACATCTTTTCTGTCATAAAAAGAAAACAGTTTCAGAACAGGAATAATCCAACCGTTATTTTAGCATTGGTGATCTCATAAGGTCTTAACACAAGGTGAGGCACTACTGGCAGTTGACTGTTTCTGGGGAACAAGATTTAGTTTTCATAAAGGGAATAACCCTGCTAGTAGATGCCCCTACATAAATATACACATAGGACTTGGTAGGTTATTCTTACAAAAGAGGACACTATTTGGTATAAGATGTGAGAAGGAATCCAAGATGAATGATAGAGGGTGTGGGGGATATCACCTCATGATCAAAATTCATTGTATATAGGTAAGATAGTCTCAAAGATAAAATACTACTTTAAAAAGAACACCATTTTCCCTTTGTCCACTAGAAATTGATGAGTATTTTTGGAGAAAGAAAGAGGTGGGTGTAAAGTTCCTTCCTCTGCTACTTCACATTACTCAGACTAAACAGACCTATACCTTCTGTTATTGGCTACTTGGCTGAAGAACACTCAGGTACCTATGGTACCCTATGGTACCACCAAAACATATGAAAAGGGACCCTGGGAGTTGTCTCTGAGAAAAGGTGTAACTTAGTAGATTAACTAATCAGAGGCAGGTTCCAGGATGTCTGGAGAACCAGAAGGTAAGGTGTGGCCCATGTGGGCAATAGTGTAGTGAAATGATTATAGCTCACTCTAGGTCAATGAAGCACTCAGGGGACATTAGGGATCCTCATGACATTTTGTGAAGGACCATGGAGATTCTGAGGTCTTCTGAGTCATAGTGATGTAAAATTTCAGCTTCCAGGGAAATTAAGAGCACAGCATACTCAGAAGTAAGTGATTCCAAGTGGATCATGGGCTTTCTCTGTAAATATCAACAATACATACAGAAAGAATCTCTCAATCTTCCTCTCTATACCTCAAATACTAGAAGGGCTAGATCGTAAAATATTGGGGAATGTAACAGAGATCTTTGACTTCAAATGTGGGTAGTAATTCAAGAATTTCAGGTATCAAATTATAAATGCATTATCTGAAATAGAACAAAAGTTTTAGATGATTCCAAGTTATTAAAGGAGAAGAAGAAAGAGGTGCATAATAAAACAGAGATCTTTATAAGGAACAATGTCACTTTGTGTTATGTTATAATAAACATAGTTTTCCAAGAAATTGGTGATTTTATATATATGTATATTTACCAATATATGTATATTTACCAATTTATATTTTGCCTAATGTGAATGTATACATTCCCACCAAAATTAACGTATATGCAGTCTCATTTTTAGTTAGGTTTCTGCCTCTCACACATTGATTGATTCAAAAGCAATGTGATTATTTTTATCTCACAAGAGAACTTAATTTGGGGGTATCTGTCTTACTTGCTGCTTCATGGCATGTTAGAAGGAGTGATGGGGTGGAAACATGTACAAGAGGAAGTAAGGAGTTGAAGTCATTACAAGTCTGTTCATTTGGTACAGCCTTTCTTCATGAATGTGAGTGGTATATTGGTCACCTAATCGCCTCTTAAAGGACAATACTTCATGCATGATTGCTGCAACACTTGATGTTGGGGACAGAGGCAACCCAGAGTAACGATGCAACCCTATACTGAAGTATTATTGCACATTATCTGGATGAAAAATAAGGCTGAACTAGGCATGCCTTATATCATATGATCACTTGCAAATTCTCCACCCATTTATACTACAGAAGATGGGACCTAACTATCAGAAAATATCAGGAACATTTACCCAGAAGATTAGTAACTGGAAGATTTGTCTAGGGTCCATGGAGATAGAATTGAATGCTGACCCAAATCATGTTTAACTTTAAAGCAGTTAAGAGTTATTTTATTTATTTATTTTTTCACATCTCAGGTAAGAGTTATTGGGAACTGTTATGGCCCATGTACCTTGAAGGTCTTTCCTTTAATCGCTCCAATTTTCCCACACAAGAAGCTTTGGGTGGTATGGAACATTATTATTGCATACCTTTAACCCACTGAGAAAGCTGAAGAACAAGAAGGTTCATTTACTTGCTCAAAGTCATTATAGATGACACATCTGCCTTATCTAAATTCATGTTGAAACTTTCAATGTGCTGGTAGTAGGAAGGTCATAAGGCTGAACATCATAAAGAAGATTAATTCCCTTGTCAATGAAACACAGAAACTGTACAAGGTCCTATGATCTAGGTCCAGAACCATGAGGTATAAATGTCTGTAATCAAAGGCACTCAGTCAGACTAACAGCTGTTCAGCAAGGAGTAGGATTCTGCACTGAGTCCCAACCACTGTGTCATATCCGACTGGATAATGTCTCTGGGTTTTCCAAGCTGTAGGTCAACTCTAAGAAACATCACCTTCTGTGGGGTTAGTTTTTAAAGCTATGACCTCAGTCACTACTTATGCCACAGCACAGTGCTTGACACTCAGGCAGACATTCAGTAAGTAAATCTTATATTATGAAGAAGTCGGTAGAGTAAAATTTGCAGAGAACTTTATTTCTTTTTTCTTTATCCATTTTTTCCATAACTTGCATAGTTAGTTTTAAAATCAAAATTTCTGTCTTCCCACCTGAGAGAACAATTTAAGCAAACATTTCTACCAGTCTTGTTTAAATATACTTTGCCCTAAATGTGTGGTATTTATAGACTGTTTCAATTTGTGTAAAAACATTCCTGGGTTGACTTTTATGAGGTGAAAATGTATGCTCTTGAGGCACATGAAGATACTGGAGCATTCTTAATTTATTCCATTATCTTTTAATTAAATTGCCCTCCATTATCATTTTGTGAAGTGGGATGGTGAACTTGCTGGAGCATAGAATTTGGCACCCAGTGCTTTTGTCCTAATCATCGCATCATCTTGAACTCATTTGTCCTTCAGGGTTTTACCTCTTTTATGCTTCTAATTACCACTTCCAACTATAACTAGAGCTGTTTCAACAATTTAGCATCCAACCAGAGCATCGTGTCATCCCAGACAGCATCCATAATAATTCTCCAAAACAACTTTAATGTATACTTTTCTTAATATTTTCTTAATTCTGAGCAATGGATAACCCCTTATATACCTCAAAATACATTTTTAATTGTATGAATAGCTGCCTCAATGTTCAAGACGGGGGTAAGAGGAGCCTCTCTAATTACCACACATCTTGGTGGTGATGGCAAAAATAACTCATGGTATGAAAACTTTGAATAGATTTGGAACACCACAGTATAAATGCAGCCCAGGTTTGCCATTTTGAATTCCCTACCTGAAGATGTTACAAGGATAATGAGAGTAATAAATGTATAATGGAACTTATCCTATTCCCCAAATGTTCATGTGACCATGTTATAGTTAGGATTTCCATTGCTGTGTTAAAACATCATTATCAAAAGGATTTATTTCATCTTATATTTTCATGTTACAGTCCAACAAAGCAGGTCAGGGCATGAAGTAAGGTAGGAACATGGACACAAGAAGTGGATCATAATCCATGGGGGAATGTTCCTCATTGACCTGTCTTTGTGACTTACTCAGTCTGATGTTTTAAGCCCCAGGACCACCTGCCCAGGGATAGCCCACAATAGCCAGGGACCACCCACATCAATTAATATTGAAGAAACACACACAAACACACACAGAGGCTGACCTACAGGTCATTCCTATAAAGATACTTTCTCAAACAACTCTAGCTTATGTCAAGTTGAGAAAAATTAAACCACATAGCTCTTCCATTCCCATTACTTCCTAACTAATAAATGCCATTGTCATTATCACTTACCCTACATAAAATAGATGGAGAAGATGCTGAGTAATACTTTCTCTCATCACCTAACTCATCAGTTAGTCTCAGAGTGTTCGTCTCCTAAATATGGTTGGCCTCTATTCATTATCTTAGCCCAAAAGCCTATCACGTCCTTTCTGAAAGATCATCCTAAGTATAGGTCTCACTATTTTTCTTAACTACTTGTTTGCCCTTCTCTTCATGAAACCAGAGTAATTACTGCTTATGAAGTGTAATGAAGCTGCTTCCTTGATGTGTCTTTTGCTGAGGTCCTAACAGAATCTTGAAAGATTTCATGAATTACAAACAGCAATCACATCCTCTTATAGACAGTGTAACAATAACATCTTTAGGACTGATAAACTGCTGTTGGAAGGATGACGACCTTTAAGACCCCATTTCATCACAATCATCTGGAGCTTGCAGGCAAGTATGGAACACTTTTGAGAGACACTTTAAACTCTGCTTACTTCAACTGCTGTCCTGCACAGTCACACTGAATTAACAGAGGCAATGAGTTGGCAGGTGATTGCAAACCGAAAGATTCTTTTAATATCATAAGCATTAGGGTATTTCCCTCCAGTCTACATATTTGCATGTCCTATCAAAAGAGGAGGTATGGTTAATTCTCCAGAGACTCCAGGACAGAAACAGCTATGGACATTGCAATTTTACATCTCTAAAAGAATGTTTTTTAATGAACAATATCATTGTACAATGGTTTTTCTCTTAAATCATTAGCTGAAGTGCATTTTCTCCTATCTCTTTCTAAGGTTTCTTTTAGATAATTTATTTTAGCCAAAGGAATGAAATAAAAATAGAATAACAAATAAGACAATAAAAATCCAAACTAGACTTCAAATTCTTCTACCCCAACCCCATGACAAGTGTCAGTAGCAAGTAAACCATGTATTTTGGGGTCAATTCCTACTTCTTTGAGCTTAATCTAATCTCAAATCCAGTATTTTAATCATCAAACTGGGAGTAGAAAACAATAGCTACATCATGAGGTTATTAAATGGATTAAGTGACATTATTTATGTACTACTTAGAATCCTGTCTACTGTATGGTCAGAAGTATGTGTTTGTGTCTTCATTCCTACTGCTGCAGTCTAAATGTTTTTGTGTGGCTGGAAAGCCCGTGAAGTGGCTTCCATTCCAGCTCATTAAAGAAAGTTCAGGCATGAACTAAAGGCAAGAACTACAGGAGAAGTTATGGAGGAATTCTAACCTCCAAGTTATTGGTTATCAAGAGGTAATTCATTTAGCAAATGATGTGATCATGGAAGCAAGGCCTTCTTTGAATGAGTGCCTTGTAAAAGAAAAACCAGAGATGCCATGTCATGGTGTTTCATCACAGCAATAGCGACCTTAAGTAAGACATCCCCATAAATAGAGGATCTAGGTAGAAGAAGGTAAGACAGACCACGATTCTTAACTACTTAAATATTAGGAGCATAATACAATTGAAATGATTACTAGGAATAAAAGATATTGGAACACTGTTTAATGACTCAATAGTAATCATTTCCTGTCTAATTCTTACAGTCATTAGTAACCAGGTAATAATAGTTTTTGTCTGGAAATGAAATTTTGTTAAGCTTATAAATTATATTATTATAAATGAAATAAATATTAATATTGTTAAATTTAGAAATAGGTAGATTATTTTTAAGTGGAAGAATTCTGATATAAATGAATACACAGATGAATGTCTGAGAGAATGGAAAGAGAGGTGAATTAAAAACTCCCCATAACACTCTCACAAATATGGAAGAAATTTAAAGTCACATGCCTTTTCTTCATTTGGATATACAATTTTAATTAATTTCAGCAGCCAAGGGAAACTTACAGCTGTAGAAACAGGGAATCTTTTTTTTTTCTGAATTCTCCAGCTTATTTTCCTAACTCACGGAGGTCTTTTTCATGGATGCTAGGGTGTCAACCTGATACCCCACGTTATAGCTTTTCCACAAACCTCAACAATTTCAAAGAAGCAGGTTGAAGGTTAAACCAGGAGTCTAAGCTGCTGGATCTTCAACACGTCCAGTCAGCGCACTCTTCATTTATCAGGTAGGTTTCAGTGAAATGAAATAGCAATTTGGAGAGATGCTCATTCCTTACTGGAAATAACCCACAACCAATCACAAAGGGCCCTTTCTAAGTACTTTCAAGGTACTGATCCTCACACTGCTTTCGTGATGATGGCATTTTTCACCCTTTCCCATGTGTTGTTGAACACTGTGTAGAGCAGAATTGTTTCATGACACTTCAAACATAATTAATTTTAGTATTACTATTTTCAAGGCCAGGGCATTTAAATAATTACTGCTACTGTACTGCCCATCAAAGAGAAGTCCCAAGTTAAGAAATGAATACATATTTCTCAAGAAAAGAAACAACAGGTACCTTGGATACATTCATGCACACAAATACCTCATGATTGTGATGTTACGTTATTTATTTTTAAATAATAATATTTTAAAAGGAACATTCAGAAGAGGACAAAGGCCTTATTGTTCAATCAATCTTGAAGTTCTCAGAAGTAATTACAGCTGCCCTCAAACAGGATGAAGTGTGTGTCCCCAATATTACTCATAGAAAGATTCTATGATGTATTGCTCTCAGTTGGGAAAATTGGAGTGATATAAACAGAAGAGAAGCTAAAAAAAAAGCCTGACAAAATAATTGACAGACAGTTGATATCAAAATCACTTAGGCAGTAAAAGGCTTGCTGAGCAAGCATGAGGACCTAAACTCAATCCTCAGTACCCAAGGGTACCCAGTGAATAGGCATTTTGACACTGTGACCTCCTTATAAACCTATAATCTAAGTGTTAAAAGAAAGAGACAAGAATCTCTCATGCTTGCTGTTTAGCCAGTCTAGCCTAAAGTATGAGTTCTTGGTTAGGCAGGTAACAAGCCATGTCTCAGACGAAAACCCCAGTAGTCAACTTTTGGCCTACTCGTGTCTGTATACACACACACTCACACATGAAAATACTAATGTAATATCAATCATACTAACAAAATTTAATGGGCAAAAATTATTCATTGGTACATTCAAAATCTTAACCATATCAAATTTGAATGCCAAATTTGTATAATCACAAAATATAAAAATGGAACAAATATGTTAAATATTGTATAATCAGACTTATATAATTCATTCTGCATTTCTCTCTGATTATCTAAATCAGTGAGATGTTTCATCTCATAATCACTATACTCCTCGGGACAGTCACCACCTGCTTTGATTTACATTTTATGTTTCCTGAACATATCTTCCTATATACAAGTCCCATCATTAGGGACTAAAATGCTGTCTTCTCTCTCTCTCTCTCTCTCTCTCTCTCTCTCTCTCTCTCTCTCTCTCTCTCTCTCTGTATGTGTATCACACACATACACTCACGCACGTGTGCACATACACACACAAACACACAAACACACACACAGACACGGGCACAAACCACACATACATGGATACATATCCCTGAAATTAGACACACCTTTATTCCTACAAAACTTGTCACAGGATCATCCCTAATCAGCACTTCATTTTAAAACGTGATAATCGAGGTCTAAGGAGTAATTTTATGAATGACTAATGAAAGTACTTAATTGAATGGATCTCTGCTGCCTCCAGTTATTATAGGTCATTGCTCTCACTGATTCCAAATCATTTTTTTTTCAGATTGGAAAGTCAGTCTTGTACTTTTATTATAGATACACTTAGAAAATCATCTGTAACTCTAATCTGTTCTTTTGGGCAAGAGGGTGTTATTTCACAATGATTGGGAACAAGAGTACATATTCATTTTCTTTTTTATGTGAAAGTTTAATGTCATGGTATGAAAAAGACATAGCTTCTCCATAACCTCACAGGACACAATCTTGGCCAAAAAAATATTACCTGTGTATACATTCAGGAAAACGATGATGTTACTGAATCAGTTCACAGCACCTGTGGATCCCTGCAAAATATCAAGCCCTCAAGATTTCATCATGCAAAGGAATGGGCCCCTTGAACACAACCCCACTGGGGAAGCTATTGGAGTTAATGGGGCCTGGCAGGGGAAAAACTCTCTTTTGAGGATGTCGTTGTTGGGAGGGTGCCTGGGTATCCAAGAATGGCTACACACAGATTCATATAAAAAGAAATAATTGTACTCATGTAGTTGTTGGTAATATTTTGTTAAAAGAGAATGCGAAATTGAGTAGGAGGTGGGATGACTGGCATTAGAAGATATTGGAGGAAGGTAGGCATAGACAGATATGATCAATATACATTATATAAATGTATAGTGCTTCCAAACAATTAAAATATTAAAAACAAAACCAAAATTTATGCTAGTCATTCCTAAATTGTGGCCCTTTATCTGCATTTCTTGGGTGTTTTCTCATGCTGAGAACATGTAATATGAGTGTCTTGCAGCCACTGATTTGTTATACATGTGAAAACTAAGTAGATGGAGACTCTGGCAAGCCAACTTTTGTGCTCAGTCATTGATTTGATGCACAATTATTTGACTCAGAGCCTGTCATTAGATTCATAATCATTGGTTTTGTTTCAGCCAATGGATTTGGTGCAGTCTTCTGATTTGTTTGGTGCCTGTCATTACATTGAGCCTCTAATTGTTGTTTGACGTATCTACTATAAAAAATGGTTAGTGTCTTTGTGTCAATCCTGACATAGAAACAGAAATAATCACATGAAACCTAGGAATTCAACAGTGCTATAGTGAATATTTTCCATATGCAAAAATTTTAGTCAATCCATAGAAATGCCTCCAAACTGCAAATGTGGAAGTGTTAAAATAATGCAAAATCTCTTAGGAATACTGATGTCCACAGCTCATCCGGTGATGGAAAAAAGAAAAACAAGAGAAAGACAGTGCTTGAAATGTATTTCATTAGCACAAGATTAGTTCAGTAACTACCAAATTCCAAGCAAGAATTGAGAGAACTCAATTTTGTGATGTTTGGATGGGTCAAACCAAGACTAATGCAGTGTGCTACATAATTTTATGGAAATAAATCTCTCTAGTAATTTTATCTCCCTGTTTTCCCTGAAAGAGACTTTATTTTCATGAAATACTCTCAGAGCTTTTCTCAAGCTTGTTATAGTTATAATGCCACCTTGGGTAGTAATAAATCCTTGCATTCCTTTGGGAGTGCTAAGTGGAAAAATGTTGAGAAGAATTGTCGAGAGAGAGATTAACATCAACATTATAGGCTCTCATGCATGATCTTGGGTATTACGGTATGAAGTAAGCAGTAATATTGTCTCATGAATCTAAGGCTGATGGTTTCTGAATACTCAATGTATCAACTTGTCCTGGAAGCTGAAAAACTCTGATCCACTCACTGAAAAACAGATGGGCCTTATCGCCTGAAATGCATAACTGAGAAAAGTTGAGTCTTTTCATTCAGCTAACATGCCAATAAAATAATAAGTAATAATTGTCCTGTATTGAGCCTTTTGTACTTAATGCTTCCAATACCAGTACAATGAGCCTGAACCATACTCACATTTTAGACTCGTAGGTGATAGAGGATAAGTCTTTTAGCTTCCATAAGATTATTGTGTATGAAGCACGAAAGTATTTCATTGACTATTCTTGAGCCAGCATTTTTCTTTTGGTAATTTCTGGTGGGAAAGATGCTGCAAAATGTGAATGTCTTGACTAAAGATCAGAAACCTTTGTGAAGCTAAAGCTGATAAAAAGCAAGTGCCGCAAATAGAGTTGCTTGAGAAGTAAGGCATTTCATTTACAACACAATGTGGTCAGTAAATTATCTATTTCTTAAATACTGGCATTCCTTTGTATATTGTGATGCATCTCTACTAAGAATTTTGTAGCTACAATCTGACATATAAAATATTGATTTTTAAGAAAACAGCAACCATCTGATTAATGTTTGGTTGACAGCATATTAATACTGGGCAAATTTTTTAACAAAGAGGGGATTCTTAGATCTTGAGGTAACTCATTCCTTTGGAAACGTCTTAAAACTGAATTGAAACTCAGTGAATAAGCTAATTCTATAATATCTCATAAAGCATATCAAAAGTAACTGGAGCTATTAATATATGGAATAACATGAGTAGATTACTTATTTACTCAACTTTTTATTTGATTCGGGAATCAAAATCAGGGATTTGCACATAGTAGCCAAGCATTGTGCCACCGAGATAAACCCCAAACCTTACTGGTAATGTCTAAAAAGCAGTTTCATCAAAGCAAATGTCACATCTGGGTTAAGAAAACAGAAAGTTACTACCATGTTTATGAATTCAAGAAGGCAACAGAGAGAAGCAAAGGTCCAAGGCAAAATCATATCTAAGCTGGTGTATTGAGGCTGGGTGTAAGCAAAAGTCTTGGAAGAATTGCTTTCCATGCAGAGTCGAGGTAGATGTTTAACTTCCTAAATGTTACCTTTGACAGCTTAGGTCAGACAAATCTCTGTGAGCTACCATGAAGGCCAGGGGCATCTAAACAAGAGAGGACTGGTTATATGGGTTCAACAGTCTGGAGTTTTTACTTCTTCTTTCTCTCTGCTATTTTAGACTTTCATATCAACAGCAACCTGTTGATGAAGCAACTTCTTCTAGATGGTACAGACAACTGTCTCTGAGCAAAGAGAAGGAAACGAAGGGCTGTCTAGAGAACATTAGATTCATTAGCAAATCTCTCTAAAGGAAAGGGTGCAATTCTTGAATCTACAAAAAGATGGCAGTTATGCTAAAATAACAAAGAACTCTTATGTGGGGTGAGATTATTGTCTGTTTCTTACTTTATGTATGGTTTTCTACTTTGTGTGTTAAATATATTTAGCACACATTGGTAAGTCAAAGATAATATAGTGCTTAGTTCATATAAGAAATCTGTACTAGAGCTAGGGAAATGGAATGAGGTAGCAAAAAATTGGAATTGTATTAAAAATAGATATAAGAAAGGGAAGCAGTGTGTCTACTGCAAGATAATATTGTCTTTAGAAGAGGGATGGGACAAAGGAAGTGGCAGCAGTGCATGAGTGCTTATCAAAGGAGGTGGGGAAGGATTAAGGTGTGAATATGATCGAGACAAATTGTATAAAATTCTCTAAAAATTAATGAAGTACTTTATTACTAAAAATGAATAAAAGGGGGAAAAAGCACTTGTTTCTTTTTCAGAGGACCCTGACGTAGTTCTCAGCATCTGCATGGTAGATCACAACTATCCATGGCTCCAGTTTCAAAGAATCAGACACCATCTTTTGACCTGCACAGACAACTCGATGGGCATGTAGTCCATATATACAAATGCAGGCAAAACAACCATAAATATAAAATGAAATAAATTTTAAAATTTTTACTAAAAGAAGAAACTCTGTTCTCTCTACTTTGATAGGGAAAATGATTACATGAGGGGAATGAAGACGTATGTGGGTAAGAAGTTAAAAGTAAACACAGTAAACTTTTTCATCAATTATCACACTGGTATATAAAATATATTTTAAACATTTTTCTAGAACTTAATGCTAAAACACTGGTCTGAAATACAATAGGTAACCACAATGACAAAGATAAATATGAATTCATGAGATAAACATATAAATACACTAAAAGGTAAAACAGCTTTTCTTCGTGTAGAATTGTCTTGGGGTTAGAGATATAGCTCAGTGGTTAAGTGCATTTACTTCTCTTTCGGGTTCACTTCCAACTCCTCATCAAGCATCTCATAAACCTCCTGGAATTCTACTTCTAGGACATTTGATATATCTGGCCTCCACAACTATATCATTCGTATGTACACATACCTACACACAGATACATACAAATCCATATAAATTAAAATATTAAAGATAAATGATGTATCCATAAATGACATTCTTGAAAAATAGGAGAAATTTAACAAATAAATATTTACAAGTATGTTCTTATGAATATTCTGAGGCTAAGAATTACCATGTAACATAGTGATGAAACTGTATTGCTTTATATGTGTTCATATGGGGTTTGAAGTCAATATGCTACACAAACAACACGTGCATAAAAATCATCTCTGGCTAAGGTGCTAATACAATGTATCATTGTTATTCCAAAGAAAACAAACTTCTACGAAAATTAATACTCTTAGTAAGGGTCCTACATTGTTTTGAACTACTCTGGAGAAGGAAGTTACTTGAATGCTGCAGTTTCTGAAAGAAGGCAAAAAACTCATGCACAGCGGAAAATTGTACAATATCTACCACACAAACCATTTGTACATCAATCCACATCTTCCCTGTTGAACAGCTAATCTATTTTTCAAAATCCAAGAAGTTTAAAATCTGTTTGTATATATGAACTATGTAATAAGCTTTTTTCCTTTAAATATTTAATATTTTTAACTTTATATTTACAGCTATGAAAATACTAATTAAAATACTTCTGAGATACATATGGTATTATGAAAAAGACGTAGGGTACTTAACCTTCACCCTTGTTTTAAATTATATAAGTCCACCATATTATATTATCCAAGATTTAAAAATCAGCTCTCATTGCGTTTTTAAAATTGCATTTCAAGATTTGTTAGATGTTTCCAGTGAAAGCTAATGCAATAAGAAGAAAAAAATAGTATTCATGACACGTATTAACCAGAAGCAATAATATTATTTCTAGATCAATAGTGTCTTCTTCTAAAGGAGTTTAAAATCTCTTCTAGATAAACAATCATTAATTTTTAAAGTGTCTGTAAATAATGGAAATGACAAGACTTTTAAGTATCAAAAAGAAGCTATGAATAGTGTCCTGTAAAGAAAATGAGCTCCCTCACTTAACTGAGTGCTAGGATTATCCTAAAGAAAGCTCATGGGGAAAAAGAAGATGCATCAGTGCGTTAAGTGTTTACCTTTCAATCATGAGGACCCAAGGTCACATTTCTAGCAACTACAGCAAGCAGGGACAGTATTATGTCTGCAGTCCCATTGTTCTTACAAGGAGATGGGAGACAAGAAAGGGAGAATTCGTGGAGAATTGTGAGCCAAATAGTCTAGTGTAAACAGCTGTGAACAAGAAAGAGTCCCTGTCTCAACCAAGGTGGAAGGTGAGAATTAACAGCACGGGGCCACCATGACATGCCTCTCTCTCTCTCTCTCTCTCTCTCTATATATATATATATATATATGTGTGTGTGTGTGTGTGTGTGTGTGTGTGTGTGTGTGTGTGTGGTCTGTGTGTGTGTGTATACACATGAATTATAGGTGAACATATGTACACCACACACACACACACACACTTTTCAGCTCTCTAATCTGAGAATCATCTTGATTAGAAAGACTCGGCCATCTCACTTGATTACTGAATGTCAAGTGATACTGGACAGAGGACTTCTCACAATGTAGGACAAGTCTATGGCTTAGTCTCCATGTTAGTGTTTACCACTGGGTCAAACTGAGTGACCTTTAAACTCAGTTGCACTGACCTCTGCCTACCCCTGTCCTTTTCCTTTCCTCACATCCTTGTAAGATCACCTGAGCATGCTCACACTGTCCAGATGTCACAAGAATCTACATTTCAGGCTATGATACATCCATAAGACGTTGGGTCCCTTTGTGCATATTTAACAGTCAATTAAAAGTGCTGATAAATTTCTTGAAAATGTTTAAGGACCTGGCTTAGAATCATTTTTCCTTTCCATTTCATTAGATACTTCACAAACCTGTAAGTTTTATATATAACTGACCATCTTGAAACTGTAGGGTTTCTAGAGAAAAACCCCAAAAGTAAACTAAAGAAAATACAGTGACAATGTGGCTAATTAGTCACCCTTTTTTATACTCTTGACAATCAGTAACTCCTGGTGAACGGACTGAAGCCAGTATTCGTGCAGAATAGCAGTGTGGAAGAGGTTCAGGATCTAAGTGTCAGTGCATATGACTCCAAAATATGTAATACCCCAACACCGCTATAGAGGCATCAAGTTTCTAGTCACAATAACTTCATTACAATAACTTTTTAAGGGGCTAATGTGAGAACAGTACAAGCATGTATCGTAAGAGCAGCTTGTCTACACGGTCTTCATTAAATGCCCACAGTGTGCAAATAAGGGCACCTCTTCTAGTATTAGTTCACTGAAACTAAGAAAACCTAGCAGTTCCCCATTTGAAACCTGAGAGCACCCAGGGCCCATAAGAACAATGTTGTGTCTATAAGAGGATCCATGGAAAGGCAGATGATGAGTGAAGTAACTATTAGAGGCATGCTTACCTCTCAGTGGCTTCACATTCAAAAATGCTACCCTTGGCTCACTAGAACTGATCAAGGTCAAAATTGTTATGCATCCAGTACTAGGCCATTACCTTTCTCCAAACCATTCATTGAAATCCAATTAGTTTATTCTACTCCAGTAATCCATTCTACCCTGTTTAATTCTCCCTCATTTCTTTCAGAAGCAGTGCATCTATTTTTGACCATTTGATTTATCCTTATTACCCTCTTGTGCTAAACTAATCTCTCAGTAATAAGCAACTAGTACTAAGAAAACTACAACTTAGCTTTCAAGGCCCTCTTGAGCTAACCAGGTTTCATTCAAAGGATAGGTTTATAGAGCCAAAAACTAATTCAGTAATTTCCAGCATATGCCACTTTAGAGGAGAAACAGAAGGTATTATAGAATAATTTGAGTCTTCTTGATTCTATTCAATACTTGGCCCCTGGGTATATCTAGTTTTAACTGACAAGTTATTCAGAAGCCTATATTCTTTAGACCTTGATATAGTTAAAGTAAGTCTTCAATATATACTTACAGTGAATTATGACAATATGAAAATTTTGATTAACCATATAGAAGATACTATTAACCAAATCTAGTTGATCAAATTAAAGTATCTGTCGCTACAGAAAATGAAAGCTATGTAATGTCTGTTAATAGCATGTCTCTGGTTGCTTTTTATTATTTATTCTTTTCTATAGACAAAATATCACGAACTCAGTTAGCTAAAATAAATGTGGCATAAATAGTATGGTGCTAATAGACATTCAAGATTCAAGTATTACTAAAGAACATAATTTTTTCAGTAGAGGATTCCCTTATATTTTTTAAAAGAGCATATTTCTATACTGATTGAATAAACCAATGGAAAATATGTTTAATATTCAATGTTATTGTTTACCTAGGGAGTGTATTGTAGTTTTCAAGTTCCCCACTGCTCTGAATCTAAAGTCAATTTGCTTCTATTTGGGAATTTTTTAAAGGCAGGTTGATGGAATAGCTAGATCAGTAATTCCCAGAGCACTTATTTCCTAGGTATAGAATCTTCGGTCCTATGTTCTCTATAAAAATATGAGCGATTGTATCTGAAATCTCCAAATTACTTCTCTCTAGGACCTTTTATGCTCTATCCTATCTAATAACTGAAATGACTGTGATGGGCTATCCTTCATCTGAATGAAAGCAATTTCTGTACAAATTTATGAAAATAAACTTTTATATAAGTCAGGTCCATAATATCAATGAACTGATCCCTGGGAAGGGCTTATTGTCTTGAGAATGATTCTTATAACGTCTGCAGTTCAGTAAGAAAGAACATTGGTACACTGAGTAGCAATGCCAATGGTCGCGGAGCAGTTGGAGTTCTAAAGAGGGTAGAAACTAAGGTGAGTTGGAGAAGATATTGCTATGACTCTATGAAGATAAAGTAAACAAAGCAACTAATGATAAACATTTGCCTGCAAGTATTATATATCAAATACTTTCTTTAAACCCCACCCCTAATTTTAGTTTTGTCCTGATGTACTCTGCAGTTTTCATAGAATCTCAGTATTTGGACTTCCCCTAAACTATTTACTTCTTAAAGTAAACAAACAAACAAAAACTCATGTTGAGGCCTCTTATCAGAAGAGGAGCCTTGGTGACTTGGATGAGAAATATCCGTCACAGTCTCAGGCATTTGAACAGTTGTTGCTCAGATGATAGGGCTATTTGGGAAGAGAGGTTTGGGTTATGCAACTTTGCTGAAGGAAGTAAATCACCATGGGTGACCTTTGGTAAACACATCCTTGCCTCCAACAAGCTTGTTCTCTCTTTCCTTCTTCCAGTTGAGCATGTGCCATCTCAGATTCTTGCTCTTTCTGCCATACCTGCCTGCAGACAAGGTTTCCGACCATGGTCGATTCTTGTCCCCTGGAACATTAAGTCCAAATAAACTTCTATTTCAATAAGTTGTCTTGTTCATGTCACTTTATCAGCGCAATGCAAAAGTAACTAATACAGGGTATTTCAGGACAGCTACACAATTGTCTCATTTCCTCCTGACCCTTGTTGGCTCAGTGAAGAATCAGAGTATGCACCGCACAAACCTCATTGTAGATTCCACTGGCAAAGTGAATTCGAGTAGACTTTGATTTGCTAAATTCTGTATTAGATCAAAATTCTAGAAAATGAGAAGATGACTCAGAGGTTTTCAAATTATTTCCAATTGTATATTTTATGAAACATTGTGCACTGGAAGCTGTGGCTTTGATAAGGCAGGAAATGTGATATATCTCAGGAACTGATAGAAGGTGAGAACTTCAATGGGGGACACACCTCATCATTGCATTCATGCCATACAGTATTCTATGTATTAAATGAATGGTGCCAAATGAGGAGAAAAATAATTTACTTCTTGAAGCATATTCATATATTCTTTTTTTTAAAAAAATTATTTTATATTCCAACCACAGTTCTCTCTTCTACCTAGCCCTCTGATTTCCCCTCAACTGATCCCCACATCCACTACTCCCAAAGGGCAAGGACTCCCATGAGGAGTCAACAAAGTCTGGCACAATAGGTTGAGGCGGGAACAAGACCCCCATCCTCCTTGCATTAAAGCTAAGCATTGCATCCCACCATAGAGAATGAGCTCCAAAAAAGCTAGTTCATGCACCAAGGATAGATCCTGGTCCCACTGCAGGGGTCCCTGTGATAGACCAAGCTCTACAACTGTCTCCCACATGCAGAGTGCCTAGTTCGATTCCACAGAGGCTGCACATGAGCTCCCACGAACTTGGTTCAGCTGTCTCTGTAGATTTCCTCATCATGATCTTGACCTCCCATGCTCATGTATTCCCTCCTCCCTCTCTTCGACTGGATACCTGGAGCTCTTTCTGTGCTTGCTTGTGGGTCTCTGCATCTGGTTCCATCAGTCACTGGATAAAGGCTCTATGACAACAGTTGGGGTATTCACCAATCTGATTACAGAGGATGGCCAGATCAGGCACCCTCTCCACTATTGATAGGAAGCTTAGCTCAGGTGATATTTGTGGATTCCCAGGAATTTCTTTAGCACCAGGTATAGTCAGGGAAATGCAAATCAAAACAACTTTTACACCTGTCCTCCGGAAAACAGACACATGGCTTTTCTGTCCCTCTTTTCTGTCTCTGTTCTGGGAGGCTGAAAAATCATCTGGAAGCATTTTATCCATCAAACCTGGGCTTTTTCTAATTCAGTTTGATTGATCTGATTTGGACTGCTGCATCAGCAGAGAGGCTTATTGGAGTGCAGAAAGTTTTCAAGTATAATTAAGAGAAGAGAATTTGCGAATGTCAGATTCGTCAAATTTTTAATATTATTTTCCTTTTTTATAAATTAAGGGATGCTTCCATTTCTCATAATGCACAATGACTATTTTTGTACAGTTGCTTCAGATCGAGCAAATACAGAAAGACCATACCTCATTACATACTTGTCCAAGACTCTTCCAGTCCATACTTCTTACTAAAGTTGTTTTTGATTATTTTGTGAGAATCTTACTGTTTTGTTCTGTTTACATATGACAAAATTGAGATGCACCAAGGTTTCAAAAATGTTTATACAGTCAGGCAGTATAATTATAATGGGCCTTGATATACTAACTAGGCTTTCAGACTTGAAAATCAAATGTTCCTTCCACTAACCCATGTGACTTCCTCAAATATATTTTTAAACAAATCTCTGGGCACATGATATCACAAGGGAAATTTTTTCTTTTTTAATTGGCATGTGACCAAATAATTAAAAAGTCTTAGATTTTATTGCCTAAAGTCATGATGCAACATGACAACACTTCACAGCAAAAATAGATGACCTAACAAGTACATGGACTTTAAGCACCAACTTTCCCACAATGAGCCACTGCTAGTCTTGTGAGCATGGGTACTTTAAATACCAAAGCACGAGTTGGGGAAGATATTCAGGAATGCAGCTCTCATTACAGACAATCAAAAGAAAGAAGTAATGGGAAAGAAAGCTCTAGACTCTTCCCAAGGCACCCTCTGAAATCAACACCTTTCTTATGTAAACTTAGAATGAACTGAGATCTTAAATATCAAGAGAAACCTGGAATATGTAACAAATAAAGCTTACAGGCCCTGGATAGAGAGCTCTCAAATGGAGTATGTAGGTTCTCAGAGAGGCATACTAATAAAGTCACTGACATTGATGTGGATCTGTGGACCAGAAAGAGCATTCTAGAGCAATTTAGGACACCTAATTCTTAAGGAGCTGGTTTCACATATTCAAATTACTGTGGTCAAACCAATTTCAGAAAATACAGTAACTCTTACTATGAAATCTATGATGGAGTCATATTAAAGACTCCTGAACATATATATCTCTATTAAAGCATCATCTTAAACACAGGGATTCAAAAAATAACTTAAGCATAAAATGGTGTTATATATAATTTTATTTCTCATTAGCTTCCTGACTGGGAAAGAGATACACCAATATAACCCTTTTCTATTATAAATCCAGCTAGTAATGAAAAAGGTCAATGATTCTTCCAATACCAGTAAAGGTTGCTTAATGAAATGATGCTTTTTAAATCTATCAGGGAAGTGTTTTTACATTTAAGAAGCATCATGACTAAGTTTGGAATTACTTTATTATAGCAAAAATGGAGAATTTCAAGTAGCATTGCTTTCAAATTGCAACAAATTGTGAACTTCATGAAGGCAATAAGTAATCTTCCTTTTCCAACTCCGCATTCTAGAGTTTAGATAAATGGGAAGTTTGCAAGGCATATTCAAGGGGTTGAATGAAAGAATAAGTGAATGTGTAAAAATCGCAACCTTACACAGTCTTCACTTGTGAATCTAAACTCTGCACCTCATTGCTAAAAGTTTTTGTTTGTTTGATTGTTTTTTATTATCCTAACATCAGTATTCATCATTTGTAAAAGTGAGAGAGCACAGGAGGAACACAAGCCTGAGTCATAGTCATTCCTGGCAGAGGTCTCCTAAGGTGACACTCAGCCCTCTTGCTTCAATGTGAATTAAATAAGCCCATTTTTACAATATATACAGTGTCCTGTCATGTTTTCCATGTTTCCGTATTTTTAAAATACATTGACACCACCATAGTGTCCTTAAGAACAAAAGAAGCTATGTTATTTCACCACTACCAACAACAACGAAAGCATTGTATTGGATAAGTTTGGTTTAGGCAAGAGTTACAGTATTCAAACCCGATGTGTTGATGGCTGTGAGTTCATTTTTTGAGAATGAAGAGAATCAATAGCACAAATTGAGTAAGTTGTTGAGAGGGTACAAAGCAGGCGTACATGCATATAGGATCCTTTGCTGATCAACTGACCAGAGGCTCCTGTGACTCTAGGAAGTGGTTTTCCCATGAAGCATAGTATTTCCTATTGACTAAATCAGTGTGTGAGATTACTTTACAAAGAGTAACTATTAGAAATAATGAAAGCTAGCTGTATCTCAGCTTTCTCTTTGCTCACAGAAGATTATGATGCCAGTAGAAAGAAACTACCAATCCTTAGTTTCATATATTTTGTATCAATAAGTGGTTAGTTGTTTCACTTCATCTAAAGAAATACAGCAAGATTTCATGGGGTGCTAGTACTCAGTAGACAATGCTTGGAATACAGCTATACACTTTGGGGAATTTTTGGAGTTCTCTGTTAAGAAAACGTGACCTATGTTTAATGTGTTTCATTCATTTAATGTTCCTACATGTACAGATTTTTATATTGAATACAACCTTCCTTCACTTCCTTCTATTCTCTCTTCCCTTTTTTTAACCCCTCCTCCCTCTCTTTAATCTCTGTTGTTCTCTTAGAATATTTTATGTGTACTTTCCTTTAACATATACATAAATGACTTTATATGACTATAAAAATCTCAGAATCACAAAGAAATAAAAAAACACATGATATTTGTTAGATATAGGCTCAGTTCACTTACTATAAATGCCTCCAGTTGTATCTACTTTCCCACAAACTCCATAACTCCATTTATTTGTGACAGAATAACTCTATTTTGCTGTGCATTGACTACTTTATGAGAACTTGGCACAACCCAGGCTCGGGATAGCTTCCTTCCACAGAAATTTCTATAATCTACTGTGAAAACTTACCTGGGTTAATGCTTTAGGAAGTGAAATGTTCCCTAAAGGATCCTGTGTTGAAGGCTTTGTCCTAATTGAGTTTTAGAAAAGATTGGATTCCTAGAGCTCTGATCTGATCAATGACTAGGTCTACTAGTTCCTAGCTTAAGCACTTAATAGGTTATTGGAAGGGTTATGGAAGTCTGATGGGTAGAACCTTGTTGAGAAGGGTGTATAACTGGAAGTATCACTTTGGAGACGATCATGTCCTTTCTTGCCCTACCTTGTTTCCTAACTTCTACATACTTTTCTTTCCATGTCTCTTGTGATTCTCTGCTCACAGTAGCCCTTGATATAATGAAGCTAGCCAACCGTGGACTTAAATCTCAGAAAACATGAGCAAAAATAAATTGTCCCATTTTTAGAGCTGTTTCAGATTTTTTTTCCTACAGCAAAAATATGCTAACACACCTAACACAATGATTGAAGGGTGAATCCTGGGTATAAGAAACATAGTTTTGGGCTGGAGAGATGGCTCAGTGGTTAAAAGCATTGCCTGCTCTTCCAAAAGTCCTGAGTTCAATTCCCGGCAACCACATGGTGGTTCACAACCATCTGTAATGAGGTCTGGTGCCCTCTTCTGGCTTGCAGACATACAGACAGACAGAATATTGTGTACATCATAAATAAATAAAAGAAAAGTTGTGGTTCTCAATAAAAATATATTTTAAAAAAAGAAACATAATTTACAGTCATTTACTCTGAAAGAAGGTGGATAGTAGATAGTGGTCATATTTCAAAGCCAGAGAAGCCCTATAATTTGCAACATAAATTTAAAAATACTTTAATGCCTTAAATATATATCTGATGGATTTACGAAGCAAACTTTAACCAAAAAAGCATGCAAAATAATGTTTCAAGTTTGAGAAAACTAAAATAAGTAATTTTAATTAAAATTCAGAAACATAGAATATGTCAATAAAGCTTCAAGGATTATAAATTCCAGATTAGAATGTACATGAAACTAATTCTGTTCCTTTTAAAAATTGAAATTTTCCATGAAAATAAATAAATCCTTATGACTTCCAAGGATCAGGGAGCAATATAGAAAAGGAAGAGGAAAACAGACCAAGGGAATGGGAAGGTTAGCTTTGAAATTCTTTTCTCTGGACAAAGCATGAGCACACACATATGAGCACACAGCAGCTGTGTCCACCAGCACAAGACTTGTATAAGATCCAGCCAGTTAAAACTCTGGCAGGGAATGAAGAGGAAAAGCCAAACCCCTGCCATTATCTTAGGAGCTATTAGAATCTGACTTGAGAGTGAGTCATTTTTCTTTGGGACTGTGGCCATTGGTAGATACCACTTTCTTATGCATATAGAGGCAGCAATAATTGAGTCTAGTGTGTTAAAAAATAAATGATGTAATATAAGAATAGGAATTTGGGAGGGAGAAGTGATTGTGGTCCTGGTAATAGTTAGAGGTGGGGGAGACGAAGGTAAGACCAAGATACAGAATATACATTTGTGAAAACACATAAGTATGTAAGTAAATAAATAAATAGGGAAAATGAATAGCAGTACAGATATGAGGTCTTTGGTAGATCTCTTGGATGGCAGACACAAGGCTCTAGATCCCATTCCAACAACAATGAAAAATAGCAATAACGTAATGTACAACAAAAGTTTATTCTATATCTAATTAAACAATTTTGTGTACTTCAAAGGGTTAGATTAATCCCACCAAGGTTATACCCAGGTTATCTGACTCCTTTTCTGTTAAGACACATATAATATGATTATAGTGATGATACTTCACTATTTTCTGGGGTCTTGCCTACATTTATCAAGGGAGGGTGATGGAATTTGGCATCAATTATCCCCAACATAAACATTTAATTAAGGCTATATGATGCTATACTATGTGAAAAGGTTCTGTAAGGGGAAATCAAAGTTCACAAATGGCTGTGAACTTCATATTAAACCAAAGAGCTAAGCCAGGGAGGAGAATGGGCAAAGCCAGATGGAGCAGGAAAACAGGAAGCATAACAGATTAACCATTGCCCTGGAGACAGAGTATATTCTTTGCACATTCTGACTTTCCATTCTGTTCTTTAGGCAAGAACAAAATATATTCTAAAATGTTCGTTTTTCTAAGTTATTTGCATATCCTAGCTTGTTATTTCGTAATTTACTCTGGTTTAAAAATCTGAAGATTTGAGCCATTTTTGGTTTTCTTCCTTCCTGTTAACTTGTTTATTCTGTGGAACTTCTGAGTCTATAATTAAATTATTGTCTCAAACAAATTTACCATATCCGTGCATATATTAGCATTTCACTATAACAGTAGGCAAACATCAATGTGTACCAGATGACATCAAGCTGAATAGTGCTTCATTGATCTAGGTTCACATTTCTGGTATCTTGTTGTAAATTGGTGGAGAGGTATGTGTTGTGTTCCCCAGCCGCCAGCTGCTGGCCTGCTCAGCCGCTGGTTGCTTGCTTATGCCAGAAATAACCACATGAGAACTATATTAATTCAAATTCTGCTTTGCCCATTATCTCTAGCCTTTTCTTGGCTACCTCTCACATCTAAACTAACCCATTATAAAAGTCTGTATGTCACCACAAGGTGGTGATCTTACCGGACTGTTCTAAGATACATGCATCTGCGGCGGGAGCTTCATGGCGACTGGCTCTGACCCAGTCTTCTTCCCAGCGTCCTCTTTTCTTTTCCCCGCCTATCTAAGTCCTGCCCTATCAAATGGCCCAGGCAGCTTTTTTATTTAACCAATCAAAGCACAGAAATACAGATGAACCCTCCTTCAGTATCTTGCCTGATCCCACAACTAGAAAGCAAAGGAAATAATAACTCTATGTACTCTAGGAAATAATGACAAAGTATGATAGGTGGAAACATTCACCAAACACTTATTTCAATTCTCTTTTATACCCTCATTGATATTATGCTTGTCCAGGAAAATGCTTCAACTGATGGGGAATGACAATGAATGTGATAAATGAAGAAACTTTAAATACATGTCAGCTTTTCTGTAGTCTTTATCCTCTGGCAATCCACTCTGATAAATGCTTTTTCACCCTCACTGGTCACTAAAATAGATACATGATGATCAAAAGGACAAAGGCTACTATTGTTTGGAAGAGCTCCCTAGCCAAACTTGCTCTCGGTTGAAATAGATTCCCCTTCAGGAAACGTTCTTGCTGTTGAAAGTGTCTTATGTTTGGCGAAAATTTGTTTCACAGAACCAATAGGGCTTTAATAAAGACAAAAGACAGCGATAACAAGTGGAAGAGGATACATGTTTATACAGGCTTGAATGAGTTAATAGTTCTAAGCTAATAGACTGAATCTATAGTGATGCAGAATTGAGTGATGAGGATGTGTTCCTAGGAATACTTTGGTAGGTTAATATGCCATTGTGTATGCACCGCGGAGTACATTAAAAAAAAAAACAAACAGATTTTATTGGTCCGTACCTGATATATCTCCATAATTTACTAGACTCTAGGTTAATGAGGTCCCTTCCAGAATTACATAGCATATGTCTTTAGAGTAAAGTTATATTTAGAAACAGAAGGAAAATCTGCAAAATTAATACTTATTTGGTTCATATATAACCAAACTACTGAGTTGAATAAATGTTTCAGCAATTAAGTACATTGGCTGCTCTTCCAAAGAGCCTGGGTTTAATTCCCAGCACCGACAAGATGGCTCACAACCTCTTGTGACTTCAGTTTCAGTGAATCTGATGTCCTCTACTGTTCTCCACATGCACCATTCATGTTTGTGATATACACCCATACACAAAAAATAATAAAAATTAAAACTAAATAAATAGCCAACATAGAAGTTCATTAACTTTGTCATGTATGATATAAAAAAATGTATAGCTTGCTATACATTTATGCCATCGGTCACACTTCAGCTTGTTTTCACCAGTGCTGTACAATGAGTAGCACACTACATTGCATTGTAAAAATAGGACTCCCATGCCACTAAGCAAATCTCCCTTATAGACCCTGTTCATCAAAGATGAAAGCAGAACTCTGCCTGGTGTGATTATACTTGCATGGGTATATTAATAATACTGTAATACACTTTAAATGTCGCTCCTTTTTGCCACATTGAAACCTATTTTAAAAGGTCTTATCTGGTGAATTTGTGCTGCGCACATTCACCTGTCTGTGAATCTTGTAGGAAAGATGTAACCTTCAAAATGATTCCAAATATGAAAATTTCTAATGTTGTGAGCTTTATTTCCTATTTTTATGAATATAAGAAAAATCTTGCAGATTATATCACTATCACAACTGTATCATTGTATGGATGGAACATCAAAAGAAAAAGAATATGTCTAGGGTGGGAAAACCACTTCAAACAGACTACTGAATAAATTTACATACTTTAGAAATTTAAAAGTAATGTGTCCGTTCTATTTTATGAGTTATTGAAGCATACCACAATCTATAGAGCATTACAAGAAGATTTTTCATCCAACATATGACCAAAGTTAGTAACTCTTTATATAATCAAATTATGGACTTAGTACATACATAGTGTTAAAGATTCTTCTAACTACTGTGTTAAAAACACATGTTCAAGATCCTGATGTCACAGTAGACAATGACTAAAGAAAGTTTGATGGATGAATACAATACTTATGTAGGCCACAGAATGAGTGTGATCTATACTGGAATTTCTCACCTATAATTAAAATTATGACATATGTTTCATTATTATTATTTTTAACCCAGTTTTAGGTCATATGCTACATTCAAATTACAACTTTTTCAAACAAGAATACAGTATTTCTGCTTTTACTCTAGTGGAATTTTCAGCTGAATACTTCCTTGCTGTGGGTGATACCTGGTTTACAAATAATCGGAGATTTGGCAGAATCCCTGGTCACCACCCACTATATGCAAAATGTGCTCCTTTAATTTGGTATAATAATAACTAAATACATCCCAAATATAGCTACATTCCTTCTGAATCAAACAAGCAAACAAAAAAAAAGAGATACCTTAGAGATACCCACTGAACTATCGATTGTCATACAGTGTACTCTCCCGATTCTAGTTGTAAATTATGATCACAAAATAGCGATGGTAACATGCTAGTATTCTATAGGCACATCCTAATTCTTTTTAACCTTGACAAAAGTCAAAAGAACTACATGATTACTTCTATATTGGTGATGATGAAATTGAATAAAGAAGGGTAAGTTAGATCCTAAATTTGGACAAACAGAAGCAGTAACTATTAGGAAATAGACTTGAGATCACCAGGACTTCAGATTGACATTGAAAACTGGACGGGGTCTTTTAAGACATTTTCTATTCAACTGCCAATCTAGGATCTACGCCAAGTAACCTCACAGATATCTTCTAGTGTGTGTCTCTAAATTTTAGATGAACTTATTTGATCAGATTTGTTTCCATAAAGGCAGCATGAGCACATGCTAGTCAATGTGCAGCACTAGAAGTCCAGTTGCTAAAGTCAGCCATCCATCTTTACTGATTTAAGTTCATGCTTTTTGAATGTCTGTGTCCTTCTAGGACTGTCTTCTAGGGTACCATTCTGCAGGAAAGAAACCTTAAGCCAGAACCTGAACAATGCTTGGTCTAGCCTCAAACACTCCCACTTCTGTTTCCTGACAAAGATACATCACCAGATGTAAATATGCTTCAAAAGCTCACTAGCGGTCATTTTATATATAATCAAATTTAATTATACTATATATATAGTATAATTATATATATATATATAGTATAATTAAATTCCTAATTATTAAAACAGAAAGAGGGTAAGTGAGATGGGAAATGGTGAGAAATTTGCCAGGTACCAAGTCTAAGTACTCACCTGATTGAATACCCAGAGCCCATGCGGTAGATGATGGAAGCCAACTCCCACAAGCTGGTCTCTGATACCCACATGTGTGGCATAGTATTTCCCAAATGCACAAAATAAAATACATTCTTAGAAACATAAATACTAAGAGAAACCATCATTCAAACCCGCGTCAGAATTTCTTATGTTTATAAATGTGTATATTGACAAAGAAAGTCACACATAAGTGACAGAAATAAATTGCTTTATGTACATCATCATTACTTGATTCACAAGACTAAACATTCCTTTTCAGTACATTTTGACAAGATTGTTTTTCTCAAAAGTACATTACTAAATACATAAAACATTTAAATGCACTTAGAGGATCCAAGAGGAATATAATGCTGTGAAGAATAATAATATTGATTGGGGATAAATAATTGGAATTCTTCTGCCTGAATTAAAAAAGACTAGTTATTACTTACACTCAGTCTAGTGCCAAGCCCTCTTTGGTGTAGGAGATCCTTCTGTTTGTGTGTTGCTTTCATTGGTTGAATAAAGAGACTGCCTTGGCCTTTAAATAGCTCAGTCTTTAGGTGAGTGGAGTAGACAGAACAGAATGCTGTGAAGAAGGGAAGTGTGGCAGACGCCATGATCCTCCTGCCAGAGTCAGACATGCCACAACCTCGTGGTGACACACAGATTATTAAAAATGTATTGAATCAAGATGTGAGAGTTAGCCAATAAGAGGCTAGATATAACACAATTTCCATGTGGTTATTTTGGATTTAAGCTAGCCGGGCAGGGGGACGCAGCCCATTCTTCTTACTACCGATTGCATGCCCAACGTGGTGAACTCACTCCATGTAAAAGGTGAGAGGGGTTAAAACAGAATTCTAGACACAAATATAGAGTTTAGCACAGCTGGTGGCATGCCGTAGCCTTTGAGAGAGAATTTCCTGACTCAGTAGTCATAACAACAGCAACAAAAAAAGCCATGGTGGTTTTAAAACACAGCATCCTGTGATGTGCTGCCAGCGCAAACTCCGGCTATGAAGCATTTCAATGGCTTTTTTGGGACCAGACATTTGTGTGCCTGCTCAGGATTGGGAACTATGTAACTGAGACCATGCTTGTGGTTTGGTGCCTGCCTGGGCAGGCAGCATGATCAGGTCTACTAGGCATGCACAGGCAGGAGAGCATGGCAGATTCCTGCCTCCATACACAGAGATGTTTCCAGGCTACACAGTGCTCTGAGTGGCAGATTTGACTGTAACTCAGAGGAAAACTGTTTATATGCTGCACGCTCAATCTCTGGGTTGGACTGCTGAGTGCAGCTCCTGCCTGGTGGCCCCAGAGCTAGCAGAAATGGTATGTCCACCATTTTGAAATTGGAGAGAGGTGGAGCCAACATCCAGAGC
Organism: Dicrostonyx torquatus; assembly: GCA_028555095.1. Classification (NCBI taxonomy): domain Eukaryota; kingdom Metazoa; phylum Chordata; class Mammalia; order Rodentia; family Cricetidae; genus Dicrostonyx; species Dicrostonyx torquatus. The sequence goes on along the minus strand of JAQHUG010000017.1, from coordinate 7,214,557 downwards.
AGCTGCAACCAAGCAGTTTAACATTTAAAAGCTCTTCAAGACAGTAGAGAATTAAGGACAATGCAGTAGGGCAGATTCAGACATAAAAGACCTCTAAATGGATCAGAGTGTTGGATGGCTATACATAGGCTTGGGAGAAAAAGAAAAAGAGTATAGAGAGTCATGAAATAAAGTTAACACTTAAAAAAAGGGTAAAGTCTTTAAAGAGACAGAGTACAAATAATCATAGATTAAAGGAAGTAAAAAAAAAAGCCACATAAAAAATTCACAGAATATCTGGATTATATGTATTATTGTGTTTTCTTTAATTATTTTGACTGTGAAGGAGCTAAATACAGAGAAGCATTTCATTGTGTGGTCTGCTAAGCTAATTCAACATGTATAATATAAAGGTATTTTGACTTCAGAATTTGTGTCTAAGGATATGATGTTTTGGAAAAGAGGTTCTTCTTTTGTTTTCACAAAGGATGAGACCCTTTGGATTCCTTCTAGACCAATATGGTATGATAGACCAGGCCCTCCTGAAAGGTCACCATGACCAGCTTTCCAAAATTACTTCACTCAACTGGTGACAGAGGTGAACCTACCATATAGGATACATCATGAAAGACCTGATTAATAGCGCCCCCATACAGCACGAAGCAGTTTGGACAGAAAAAACTGCATCCATATTCCCAAATATTGTTTATAAATGTTCTATTACATTGAAAGGGGGATATGATATAGATATGAATAATTTGAATTGGTATGGACTTTATTGATATAAATTTAAGGTCAATTTTGTTATATGTATATATATTTCTGTTCTTGATTAAGGCATTGTGATTATGTAGTTCATTTAAAAATGTAATGTATAATTAGGAAATATATGTTGTTAATGGATAATCATCGATAATGGTCAAGCTTGTAGTCATGTTAGTTAGATTTTCTAGATATATAGAGATATACTTCAGTTAGATAAGCACTCTTCATATTTTTCAAAGACTACAGAATATGGAATTTAATGTTTTAATAACTTAGGGTTTTTCATGACAATGAGACACGTCTGCTCCTGGCAGCACTAATCTACTTCAAGAGGAAGACGGGCCTCAAGGAGGCTCCTTATGGAGTTTGATAGCCATTTGGCCAATAAGCTGTTCTTGCTTGGACTGTTGCCTAAACTGGACAAAAAGAACCCGCAGAGAGAGGACTGCTGAACTTGCCTAAAGGTGAGACGATCCTTCGGGGTTCCTGATTCATGAAAGAGTTTGCGAGATATTCTGCAGGATACAGAAGAAAGTTACTGATCTGTCTTTAAAATATCCTGCTTCATGAAAATGTCTACTGCATACTGTGGACCTGTAGGATGAAGATGGATGTCCCAATGGTACCGAGGAACGTTTGGTGACTGTCCAGGCAGCGAGATGTATCTGTTACTTCTAGAGTTTTGGAAGTTGTTTACGTAGGTAATATTATATCTTTCTGGAGTCTTTGATGGAGTTGAAGAATAGCTAGATAGTTATAGTTGTAGTTTTCCTTTGCTATGATAAAAGATAAAATAGATACAAATATTGTGACTGTATTTCTTGCTTGATAACTGTTTTGTTATATGTAATTTTACTATGTTAAAATGAAAGCCTTCCTTGTTTGTTTAAACAGAAAAAGGGAAAATGGTATAGGAGATCCTTCTGTTTGTGTGTTGCTTTCTTTTGTTGAATAAAGAGACTGCCTTGGCCTTTGGATAGGGCAGTCTTTAGGTGAGTGGAGTAGACAGAACAGAATGCTGGGAAGAAGGGAAGTGTGGCAGATGCCATGATCCTCCTGCCAGAGTCAGACATGTTAAATCTTTCCCGGTAAGCCACAACCTCGTGGTGACACACAGATTATTAAAAATGTGTTGAATCAAGATGTGAGAGTTAACCAATAAGAGGCTAGATATAATGGGCCAGGCAGTGTTTTAATTAATACAATTTCCGTGTGGTTATTTTGGGTGTTAGCTAGCCAGGCGGTGGGACATGGACCGTTACTCTTACTACACCTCTTTTCTTTCCATTGTGTTACTAGGAACTTTCCATACTGAATTATTAAATGGTCTTTGAAGCTGACTACAGTTCATAGAACTGTGAGAGCCTGATGCGTCTCAGTGCTGTGAACTGTTACTGAAAGACTAAACATTCTTGACAGCCTGATAAAAAATTAATTGTGCTCCTTCCAATGGAGAGGATGAACCCCTACCTGAGCCTGTTAAATGCAGGGTTTTCTGAGTTCTCAATTTCATCTCTCTTGCAGAGGGCAAACTAGGAGTTTCTCATACAGATTAAATAGCCCATACAACATCTCTAGCCATTCTTGGCAAACACTTTATACTTCAGTTCCTGTCAGTGGCTGAGGACTTTGTTTTCTTTGCCTTCTAAATGTCAGTACATCTTTAAAGAACAGAAGTTAGAGTGCAAAGTGGTGGGATATTAGAACTCTCAACTGTGAAGAAAACTATTTAGGTCATATTTGACTCAGATAAGGCAGGCAAATTCCTTCCCCTATTGAACCTCCATTTCTTTAAACATGAAAGCAAATCAATCCCATCTAGACCTGCCTCCCACTATGATTAAAGAAAACTGAAAAAAGATATGAAAATGTACTTTTTGAACCACTTAATCCAGTAGGTATTCAATTAAACTTCTATTTGCCATGCTGATTAGAAAGTCTCAGTATGATATGTGGTCCCTAAAATTCCACTATTTTTCTTCAAAGCAGCAGATATCATCACTGCATAGTAAATCCTTAATGTCAACTACAATTATACAACCAAGAGGTAAACTGCTCATAATTAATTCAGAAAATTTGCAGCAGGATACACTAGAAAACTAAGCAATAAGCTATGTTGTATATACACAGAGAGAGAGAGAGAGAAAAAAAATGAGATCAATGAAAGACATTTGTTTTTTTCTTTGAATTAACTCCGTAGAATCAAGTATTCTATCCATTTTGCACAAGAGAAACAGTTTTCATCATCAAAAACTTAATTTTATGGAGACAGACTAAGTAGAGAGTCATAGAACACAATGCCCTTCCCTCCTTTCATTCAAAAGCACAATAAATCCCCAGCTATGGAATTTTTTGCCTGTATCACCATAACATATAATTATGATACTCAACAAATCTCTAAGATTGAAAATACTTTTAATTTTAAAGGAAGGTTCTTGTGGGTAGGGTGTAGACATAGACTGTTGTCTGTACTTGCCACAGAGAATATTTTTAAAAATATCTGCTTCTCTCGGCGTCTCTTGGCAGGTTGACCTTTCCCTACTGTCATTTATTTTACAGGGGCGCACTGTTCATCGACAGCCTGGCTGTCACAAAGCTGTGACAGAGAATCAGAAAAGAAGAGGGGCCAGCAAGCAAAACCCACAGGTAAGATGCATTTTTCTTTTTGTCCAAAGTAACATTGAGGAAGGAATCAAAAGACAACAGAAATGCCAAAGGGTGTTTTATAACATTTTACACAGCCTGCTCTGTGTCACTAAACCTCATGGTAGCAAGCTCCCCATGCTGCTCAAAGGGTACAGAATGGAATCTCGCAAGGTTGAAATGATAAGCTCTTGCTATCAGTTTATGCTGTGGCTGTAGAATGCTAGACAATAAGAGCTGAAAAGTCCACTTGAGTATAGAAGAATTAGAATTACTCACTAGTGTGAGTCTGAACAGTCTTTTTTATGACACCCTTAGCAACATTTACATCAACCACAGGAGACATTGGACTGACTCCCACACCTCTCCCTCCAGTTTGTGTTCTTCTCCAGAGTGAAAACAGAATCCAATAGTAATAGCCTTGAAGGGTTCAGAGAATTGAATGAGAAAGTAGGTATGGAAATCATAGGTAATGTCTTTATATGGATGTGTGCTCCTGTTTCCTACTGCTAACACCAATGCTAAACTGCATCCATGCCTAAGGCACACACAGTGTGGGTTGGGCTTCAGCAATATGTTCAGGCACCACCTCAGATGAATTTCCATTCTGATTCCTGAGACAGCTTAGTAGCAGTACTATCTCAAGACATTGAGTCGGTCATAAGCAAAATGATGGATATTACCATCCCATGTGTTTGCTAGAATTATTAAAGGAGAAAAATGAAAAGTTAAGTTACGTTCAGGTTAGCCATCATCATTACTATCATACTGGCATTGGATAAGAGAATTGGGAACTCTTATGAAGATACATGTGGGGGTCAGGATGGAGGGAGAATGGTTGTGGGAAAGAAGAGTAAAAACAAACCTCCTACTGAGGTGACATTTAAACCAAGGAAAGAATGACACTAAGAAAAAATGAGACAGATATAGATGAGATGTGAGGCAGTTGGGAAAAACAGGAAGTGCAAAATTAGAGACAAGAGAATGAAGGATATTAGGGTACCTGGAGGCACAGTATATGAATAGACCAACAGTAAAGAAAGAAAGGAGAGAAAAAGTAATAGGATAATTTTGCATTTAATTCTAGGTTTAATGGGGAGGCAGGACATGCTGAGAGGAAGAAAATCATATTCAACTTTAGGCGTACTAAACTCTAAGGAAGACATTCCAATTGAAACAAAACCTCAGACAAGGATTTAAATGTTAGTATATTATCTTCCACTAATTGGCTCTAATAATGAGCCAATATTCCAAGTACAATTTTTGTCACTGCTGAAACTGAGTTTGGTGTGGCCTACCATTCTTTTTCATTATCTTGTGCTTCACTGAGCATGCCAAGGATTTGCATAAATGATTCCTTCTGCATGCATGCCCTTCTCTATTCTGCCTCTTCTCTCAGCTGAGGATAGTCTCTGATTTGTGCCACCTTGCCAGAGAAGGTCACTCACCCTCCTCCATTCTCTAGAACTCTTATTTGCTACTTCATATCCCACTGTGCCATCTCCATCTGTTTAGAAGCTGCCTGCTGTACAGACTGTAGAATTGTTTATGGTCATGCCCATGCGAAGCCCAGCACTGTATTGCCAGAGACTATCAAACTGTACCTTAGGCTTCAAATCTTGCTTAAATGAATGAGTGAATCTCAAATATCAATCTTAAGTCAGTTTGGTTGTTTTTCTCTGTGTATAATAAATACATATATGATCTCCCTGCTACATAATTAATTATAAACTTTATTCTGTAATTTGGTGAATGTTCCAACATAAAGATATCATCAGGACATACTTGTAACTTAAATATTTTGCAACAGTTCTCTAGAATTACATCCATATATTGCCTCCCCCACCCATGTTTTGCCATGCTTCAAAACATAAGTAAGTGGTAAGTATTTTTTTTATTATTTTATGCCTGAAGCTAAATGGGCAGAGTAACAAGCATTAAAGTGTTAGTCCTTCCCAATAAGTGCAATGGTGTGGCTAAATCTATGGTGCAAAGAGGACATTTCTTTCACCTCTGAACTATACTGACTCCACAAGGCCATGTTATTCCTGTTAGGTTTGTGAATTCTGAAAGATCAATAAGCCCTGTTAATCATGCCACTAAACCCAATTAAGGGACAAAATAAAAAGCACACAAAGAACCTCTCTAGTCATTCTTTCTATTCTAGCATAAAGGGAACAGCAACTGCAATCTTGGTGATATTTTCAGGACAGCTGAGTCTTTGTAAATAAGTTGTTTTAATTCTTGACCCAGTATTATTTTCTTGTTTGAATATTTTCTAATATAAACAGTAGTTGAGTAATCAAACATTTGTTAAAGCATGAAAATCCTGTCAATAAAAGCATCCTATGAAGTGGAAAAGGAAAAACGTACTTCTTCCATCTTAAACTATGTTTACTGTCAAACATAGATATGTGTAAAAAACATTTTAGATAGATTTTACTGTCACACTTGAAAAATATTCCCTTTAAATAAGTACTGCATGCATCATTGTCTGGAGCTGTTTAACAGAATCCTTTGTAATACATCAAGGTGTGAATAGATTCAATATGACCAACAATTCCATTTACTTCCTATAGCTGTCAGAGTCCATATCTCCATTCCACATCTAGGTCCAGCTAGCCCTCTCTCAGGCCTCTTAGCACAGCACACCAGCTGTATCACAGACACAGCTGTGTGTCACAAAAATGTGTGTTCAATTAATCCGGAAATGATTGTAGCACCCGGAAAATGAGAGTGGAAGAGTATCCTTTGGCTTGTTCTCTCTTAATATACTACTGAAGTAAATTAATTGTGTTTGCTAAATTAATAAAGTCATTAGGCTTTATTTTTAAGGCTAAGAAACATGTATGTTCTTTATTATAGAGTGAAAATGAGGCATGAGAAGGCTATTATTTTTGTTGCTAGATAAGAATGCGAATGTAAAATTATGCATAAAGAAATAAAATCTACTTTGATTCAAATTTCACTGTTTTTATTACTGTGTGTTTGCCTATGCGGTGTGTGCGCATTTGTGTTCATGTTACTGGACAGGTGTCAATTGGCAATCAGAAGATAATATGCAGTGGTCAGTTCTTTCCTTCTACTATTGGCCAATGATTGAATTCAGATCGTCAGCCTTTTCCCTTGATCCATAATTCCAGCCAATGATGTTTGTTTTTACTCACTCTCCTAGCTGTCCAAGAACACAGAGCCAGCATTTGCACAGTCCATTGAGAGCCCCATGTTATATATTCAGCTCACAGTGAAACATAGAAGAAGGATTGGTGCATTTCGAAGTCTTCTCAAACATTAATGTCAAAGATAACTTATTTCTGTATGAATTTAACACTACCTTAAATGTAAATACATACATGGTATAAATACATGATAAATATGTGCACCATATGGAAGTATATGAGATAGGTGGAAACGTCCCTGGAATCTGTATCAAAGAACCCCTAGCAAAAAGCACTGTGCCAATGCTAATGTACATTTACATTATAAGCCATGTTATTTAACTCTCTTTATGTATACAGCCAGAGAGATTAAATGAGTAAGGGATAGTTTTGGAAAAATAAAAAAGAGCTTCCCTTTTATAGACTTTATTTTTAGTATATTTGCAGAAAAATGTTCTGTACAAAGATGAATTTCATGACTGTTCCACGAAGTTACTATAAAATCAGTATTTTATACATTAAGATTTGAATGCTAGGGACAGTCATGCATCTTGTATCACTGAATGGAGAAAAGATTCAATGCTCCATTTGGGATCTATTTGCACGCCTCCCTGTTCCCCAGCACTGCTTGCCAGAAATAGAAGGCATCTGCTGCAGGGAAAATCCCAGGCATTTTTGTCTACTCTTTAGTGTTTCCAAAAGAATTAAATTGACACATATAAAACTTTTAGCACTTCAGTTTAATTCTTGATTTTAAACAACAATAAAAACATCGGGCACAATGGGAAGAGGGAAGAGTCTCAGCCACAAGTGATCATGTGCTAAAGCAATCATGGGAAAGTTCACATGCAACATTTGGGTGACAAAGGTGAGAGAGGATACTGATATTCACAGCAAAGTTTCTCTCTTACAGTCTGAAAAGCAGCCAGTGTTAGTGAAGGTGGCTGTCAGTGTGTATTTAATTTAAAAATTTAGATAAAATGTGCCAAATCCTCCCCATAAATGCAAGGGCATAGTGCTTCAATGCAGACTATGGACCTTTATAAGCAAGCATTGTACCTGCTACCTGAAATAAGATTCAGCCCGCATTTCTCAGAAACTTAATTTTCTCAGATAATACCTGCCATGCCTTCCTAGTTTCATTAAAGAATCGTGCCAAATCAGCTGACATTAGTAAGATGACATAAGTAGGTATGATGTTTTAAAACATCAGGCTGTGAAGATGCTACAATCAAACGTGATGAAGGAACAAAAACCATTATCTCCTGCCTGATTACAGCTATGTCATTATAACAAATTAACTGGGACATGAAGCAGAGAATACATGGATGGATGCTGGGGTGAACACCTCATTTTTGGAAACTTACTCTCTAATTAATATGACTTTCTAAACTTTTGTTGTTCTGTTCTCTAATTTCACTGAATAATTAAAATTAGATTAAACCTTCAATGTATAAACACTTTAGTCTATACATTTTTAGTTTCTGCATACGAACATAGGCTTGGAATCAGGTGGCCATAGTGTATCTCAGAGCTTAGTCACCTACTTTAAGAATATAAGGTCCTGTAAGATGACACAGGGGCTAAAGTGCTTACTCCAAAGCCTAAATACCTGAGTTCAATCTCAGAAGCGTCATGGTGGAATGAAAGGACTGATATCCATCCACAAGCTGTCCTCTGGCTACCACATAGGCACAGTGGCACACATGCAGATATGTGTACACACTACAAATTTGAGACTAAATATAAAATCCCCGTTTATGAACCATTTTTATCAACTGTAATTTTAGGGTGTTAACATCTAGGGAAATAGGCCTATTTTTGACCAAATGGAAAGAATACAAGGTCCTAGATAAGACTAGAGCACCCAGCTATCACAAAACAAATGATAAAATAATCATGACATCATCAATTGGCCTCTGTTATTAACTTATAAGTTTGGAGAGGAACTAGAGTCTGAAGGTTTATTAAACCTAAATCTATCACAATGTGAGAGAGCCCAACTTTGCTAAAGCTGAGCAACTTCAAATCACTTTAGTTATTTCTGTATCCGAGTCCCTTTGTGGTAGGCATTAATAGCTGCCTTCTCCATGGAATGCCTAGCTGCTTTTATACTACATATTCATCAGTGAATAGATTTAAAAAAACAGTTCACAGTTGCCCCACGATGAGTTCAGAAAGCCCAGAGCACAAACTGACTGTGCTATAAAAAGGGCTCAGCAGAGTGCCTTGTTAAGGAGGTGACACAAAGCTCTCTCTGGGAGAGTCACCTCAAAAAAAATCTGTAGACAATGGAACATGATCGTAAAAAGGGGATAATGTCAGCCATAGTTATAAAATGGACTGAGTAGTAATCTTATTTTAATGAGAAACAATAAACATTAAAATTGTGTGCACCCATATGTCTCTGTGTGTGGTCTATGTGTGTGCATGTCTTTGTGTCTTCATGTGTGTGTTTGTGCAAGTATATAGTCTATTGTACCATGATATTAAGAAGCAAAGCTAAAGCAAACTCAAGTCCTATACCAATCTTTATTTTTCCCTCTTCCACTCTGCTAATATCTCACACACAAACAGCTATGTTTGCAGGAACAACTGAAAGTTCAACAATTCTTTCCACCTGGGACCACTTTTAACTGTTTTTCTCTTTTTGGTCATTTTTTATAGACTTGTCTCCTCTTAATTTATGCCATTATTTTGTCTATTTCCACTTAGTTCCCTTTTCCCTCCATAATTAGATGATGTTCCTTTGAGATTTACTTGGGTTATTTCACATATCACAATTTACTGTCTTTTCAGGGACCTGATTTATGCCATCTTCCAAATATGAGCAAATAATGTAAATGAAGATGGGTTTCCCAGAATATCTCCATGGAGACTAGGGTGAACATTATTTCACTTGATGTTCTAATATCCACTGTCCTGACCTTGAGCCATTGGGCCATTCCACTTACAATATGAACTCTGCATCTGATTTTCAAATTATTTCATCTGCATGTTTAACATAACTCTGAGGAAAGGTCCTTAGAGCAAATGGACTATAGCTGGTTTTACAAATGAACATGATTAAAATTTAAAATTTTTCATAAATACAAAAGTGCTTATAATATATAAAAGTTCAAAAAATTAAATATTCACAAATATAGTTCATTTTACAAAACCACAGACTCAGAACTGTCTAAGCCAAATAATCTTGGCACCTACAACCATACAAGCTTAGTTATTTCTGAAGTGAGGTTGTAGTATGTTAAACAACACTTTGATTTTTTTTGATTTGTTTTGTTGTTTTTAACATCAGAAAATTCTGGAGATGAGTTACAGCAACCACAACTCTTATTTACAGTGCATGTCTAGTGTTAATGTCTTTAATAACTTAAACAGTGTCTGTAGTGCTACCTAATGTATGAGCAAGGATATGATTTGTGTCTTCTTAAGTCACTGACTTGATTCATATTCATCAAATAATTTAATAAATTCATTCATACTCCTGATTATTCAAAGCAAAAACAAGTTTTAATTTCTGTAGCTCAAGAAGGTTTCTATAATAAAATATAATGATTCACACTGTGGTGGAGTGTTTACATATATGTAAACATGCATCTTGATTTGACACATAAGTGTTTATTGATCATTATAGTTCATATTAAAAGATTAATGGGGATATGAATGTTGTAAAAACAACAAGTATTACAACTGAAATCATATTTTGTTTTTTCTGAGTTTTTTTAATAAAAGTTAGTGGGCTATTAAATTGAACAGTGAAAAATAATAGCGTTCATTACATGGAGTATTCTACTTTGCCACAGCTGGAGTCTGCACTGCAAACTTATTAGAAACATGCACTGGAGCAAAGTTGAAGAAATACATATTACTCAAAAGGAAATCACTTTTCCCATTAGGGGATCTTCAAGGTCCTTGGGAGGTCTGGAGAGTATAAAATCTGGTGAGATATCTCTATGTGTAGGCAGAGACTGCTTGTTCAATTCTGAGCCGCTGGGACACAAATAATTGCACCAAAACTATATTAATCACAACATTGCTTGGCCAATAGTTTAGGCATATATTTATCTAACTCTTACAACTTAAATTAACCCATAATTCTTTCTGTGTTAGCCACGTGGCTTGGTTTCTTTTATCAGAGAGGCATTTTCATTCTGCCTCCTTTGCATCTGGGTGATGACTGCCAACTGAGCCTTTCCTCTTCCCAGAATTCTGGTCTCCCTGCCTATACTTACCGCCTAGCTATGGCCAATCAGCATTTTATTAAACCAATACAAGTGACAAATCTTTACAGGGTACTAGACCATTGTTCCATAGTATCTATGCTGCTCTTTATCCAAAATGAACAGTAAACTGCAGAAAATGAATAGGTTTTGTTTCAGCACATTTCTCTTATATGAAGGATGAAGGGTAAAACAAAGAAGGAAAGGAATAATCAATTAAGGTCTAAAAGTAGAAGGCATAGAATCAGTTTCCTTGGATACATTGACACAGGAATTTCTGTTGGCTTTCATCGCTAAGGCCAAAGATGAAATGGACATTTCAAATAATTCCTATGGTTTCTCTTTGGCTCACAATGATTCAATTTGTTTGAAAGTTGTCTAATTAGAGAATGATCAGAGACATCTGCTTACTGGCTATGTATATTTTGGGAGCTGGGTCAATTTAATGAACACTCTGTTTACTACTGAGAAAATAGAAGACTGAAAGGATAAAGAATCAAATGCTGATGTTTTAGTATTTAGAACCATATCTTAGGGGAAAATGCAAGCCATCATTATCATAGGTCTCACTGATTTAGGAAAATGATGTGAAGTGGTGCACATGTCACAGCATTCGCTGTTTTATTCTGGCCTTCTTTGGTCATTTTAGGAAAGGGTTGCTTGTTGGAATGCTGCAATACTTCCCTGTCATTTACTTATGAGCAAGATTCCCTTGACAATTAAACCTTCAGGGCTAGTTCATGGAACCTCTGTGTCAAAGGCTAGGTCTGGATATGATTAAGCCTGGTAATTATCACAGCCCATTGAATTTCTTCTTGTAATAAATTTCATTTTGAAAACAAACAAAGAACAAACAAACCATCTGCTCTTCAACTTTAAGTCAAGAGTAAACCTCTCCCCATCTTCCTGTCTCCATGAATGTCCTTGCTGAGGTGTCAGCATTCTAGCCATCATCTTGGCCACCATGAAAACCAGTATGGAAAAGCCATTTTATTCTATGCCAAAGAAAGAAAATTTAGGTTTACTATATTAACTTTTCAGAAGTTGATAACTCCTAGGATACACAAGAATGCAATCTGTGAAGCTTATAGGCAGTGCAAGACATTCGAAATGAATAACATTTTAAAGTGGTTATCATTAACACTTAATTTACAGAAGTTGATAGAATACTCAATTTGATATCAAAGACTCATTAATAATTCACATATGTGCCCTTGAGCTTAAATAGCTCCTCTATCCCTCTCCCAATCAGGTGTAGGAATTTCTCATTAACAGTGTTGACTGTTCCCACTAAATACTCATATAAAATAACATCTAACATTTGGGAATTCCATAATGACTTAATGATTTAAACATCAGGACTACTTAAGAACCAAATTAAAAGAATCACATTTATTGTGTACCAAAACAAAATGGGGACTTTTCCTAATTTACATATTAAGAGGATATTTTTTAGAGTCTTGTAGCAGCATGTTTTATATAAGGCACCACAATAAAAACAAGAAACCCCCTTTAGTAAATATTTCATTTCATAAAATTATTAAATAGCGTGTATGTAAGGAAGGAAGATTGTTTCTACAAGTTTCATATTTTAACATAATATGCAAAAAATATTGTGGACTAAAAATTGCTTCAAGCTCAGTATATTAAAGTGAACAAAAATACTTTCCCATTTATATTCTGCCTCTCAACACTTGCACGAATACACAGAACCCAAAATATCTTCGCAATTACCTTAATTACTGTTACTTTTGATTTATCGTACAAGGATAATGCATTTGAAATTGTAATTTCTCATTAGCGTCAGTGAGATTTTTACAGGATTTGAAAAACATTACTTCTTTGTTGACTTGTCTGATATTTCAAATGTATTTTGAGTCAGTGAAGAGGAATGTAATAATGACCAGTTTTCATTTCAACCTCAGTTTCTAGAGGGATATGGCTTTCCTGGGAAGTAACTAATAAAATCTCCCAAAGACACACGTATTTTTTCCAAGAGGTATATTTGTATGCATTAGTAGACAAAATTAATATGTTAAAATGGATCTAAACACAAAATGGCTTGTTTCAGATGAATGACTGGCACTTTCTCTATGTTTAAATCATTTTTTTTCCCGAAACTAACCTAATAAAATATGCCCTGAAAAGAGAATTGGAAAGCAGAATTTTAAAATCCTACTTTTCTGGGTAAGACTTTTTTCATAGTGATTAAACTCAGTGTATTGCTGTCGAATAATTTTGCATGATATTTTTCATTACAGATCTGTCATTATGACTATGAAAACAAAATAGTTAAAAAAGGCAAAGTGCATGATGGGGTAGATAGGTCCCCTACTCACACATATAGTATTTAGTTAGTCAATTATATAATAATTAGTAAATTATATAAATAAGCATTTGTCAGAAAAGGTACTCCAGTTCGACAGCAGGAAAGATACACATAGCATTCTGCATTATAAGTCTGGCTTAATTCAAATACTGTGAGAATTTATATGAAGGGGAATACTTATTTTTATAAAGATATTGGAATGAGTGGAGAAAGGAAATGGAGTGCTATGCAGAGCACTGTCTGGATAGCTTTTTAAAAAGGTGTGGCCGGAATGGGAGGAGGTCATGGATTTCAAGAGAACAGATCATTTCTTGCCTGGTTTGATTATCTGACATATGTTTCACATTAATAAAAAAGAGAATAAATAATTATTATATGCTTTTGATTGAGCAATTACTATTTCTAAGACATTTTGTTCTTTTTTTATTACCTTTCTATTTTTATTTTTTATTTTTTTTGTTTGAGATCTACATTTTTCTCTGCTCCCCCACCTGCCTCTCCCCTCCCCTTCAATCCTCCTCCAAGGTCACCATGATCCCAATTTAATCAGGAGATCTTGTCTTTTTCTAATTCCCATGTAGATTAGATCCTCATTGTTGTCTAAATTCTCTGGGATTGTGGTTTGTAGGCTGGTTTTCTTTTCTTTATGTTTAAAATCCACCTATGAGGGAGTACATGAGATAATTGTCTTTCTGTGTCTGGGTTACCTCACTCAAAATATTGTTTTCTAGCTCCATCCATTTTCCTGCAAAATTCAAGATTTTTTTTTTCTGCTGTGTAGTACTCCATTGTGTAAATGTACCAATGTAGTACAAACCTGTAAGAATGGCTAAGATTTAAAAAAAAAAACTGATGACAACCTATGCTGGAGAGGGTGTGGGGAAAAGGGAACACTCCTGCATTGTTGATGGGAATACAAGCTGGTAGGACCCCTTTGCATGTCAGTGTGGCGATTTCTCAGAAAATTAGGAAACTACCTTCCTCAAGACCGAGTAATATCATTTTGGGTATATATCCAATGGATGCTCAATCAAGCCACAAGGACATGTGCTCAACTACGTTCACTGCAACTTTGTTTGTCATAGCCAGAACCAGAAACAACCTAAATGCTCCTTGACCAAAGAATGGATAAGACATTTTGTTCTTAATGATCTCTTTAGTATTGAGATGACAATATTGCCTGAAATTTTTATCAAATGACACATTCAACAAATTAATCATACCATGAAATACCTGATTTCAAAAATCATAATTTTCTCCCTCTATTATTACACTCTTTTTTTCTGAAGATCTTATTTTTGTGACTTAAAATATTTTCATAACAATCTTTTCTTCCTAATGAATACAGCTAGGTGCTTGCTCTGAACATGCCAACATTTTAACTTATGACAACAATGGGTGTAAGTGATCGACTAAATAGGCAATAGTACTTGATAGATTTTGAAAATTTAACTTAAGCATCAAGTGTTCATTAATGCAAAAGTGACAGATAAGATGGAAAGTTTAAAACAAAAATCCTCCAATTGTGTCTTGGGCAGCTATAGGAATATAAAAAAGTGAAACTATGTACATTTTGCTTGACTCTTACTATCTGTCAGCAGTTTTCAAAAAAAAAAGTCAGAGAATAAAGATAACTTAAGCAAAATAATTGTTTTAGCATCATCACCAACACCAACACCATCCTTACAAGCACAAACATTAAACATTTAACCAGCACTCCATACACGGCTGGAACTCAGTACTTTCTTACACCATGTCAAACCCCCCAAACTATCTATGGGCTGCATGTAAGTACACCTATTGTTTATATGCAGAAACAGGAGAGCAGAGATGTTACATTGCAGGATGACGGCCATATTAGCTAGACATGCTTGAGTATGTATTCAAATTTTCCTTTTCCTTAGTAACCATTCTTTTTAACTCTGAAAAAAATCATCCATAGTTACACATTTATTTCAAGATATTCCTTATGGTCACTTTAAGTCTCATGTCCCACCTGGCAGCTTATAATGTTCTTGACTTTGTGCATGCATAGCATCCTCTGTATATCCCGTTGTTTCTTCTCTTTCTTATTTTATATTTGTTACAGACTTCAGAGGCAAAAAGCTTAAGGATGGCGATGAGAAATTGAAACTACATAGCTTCTAACCAGGAGAGGATGCCACGAATGGACATGAAAACATCACAGAGGATTCATCTGGGTGAGAATAGACCCAGCTGTGTGACTATAGAGAAAGAATGCCCCTATTCCAGCATCACTGCCCAGACCTGCCTGCAGGTGTTAAAGAAAAGGGGTCATTGAGCTCAGCAATATAAACACAGAACATATAGCTGCTCACCTCCCTAAGAGTTCCTAGTTTGGCTCTTTATTCTTACACACATAACAGAGCAGACAAAAATCTGTATCTAAATGAGCAGCAGGTGCACTTACATTTTCTTGCCAAGAAGTTATGGCAAAGTTAAGCTGAGCTGATGAGCCAAAGCTCTTATCTGTGGGTTTCACTGCAAATAGGAAGGAGGAAAGAAGAGTGGAACAGACAAGGTTAGAGAAAAGCTCATCTGGATTGCCAAAGGACCTGTGATTTCTCTGGGTTGGAAAGTGAACTGGGGCATATGAGGCATAGCTATAGAGAATGAAAATCCAGAGCTTATGAACTCTTCTATGTTTCACATTTTATGGAGAGTATTCAAATGAATATAAATGAATTTAAAAAGTCTAAGCAATTGTAAAGATGTTAAAACCCACCCAGGATACATAAAAGTTTGCTTGTATCTATTTGCCACTATTTCATCAGACATTTAGAATATTTTGATGCAAAACAGAAATTGGCTCATCAAGAGATATTTTATGCAGATATATGCTTATATAAAATATAAAATAGGGTCTGAATCTAGAATTGCTTAATTCTAACCAATAAAAACCTGTTAAATAGCATTTTAATTTCTAGATATTTTATATCTAAAATAGTCGAATCACATGGAAACATCCGAATACACACATTTCTTACAAAATTAGGAAACAAATTTCCAGAAGACCCAGCAATACCACTTTTGGGTATATATCCAAAGGATGCTCAATCATACCATAAGAACATGTGCTCACTATATTCATACCAGCATTGCTTGTCATCGGAAACCTGCATTTTAAGAAAGGTTCTGGTGCTGGTCATGGTAGCACATGCCTTAAATCCAAGCACTTGGGAGACAGAGGTAGGCAGATCTCTATGAGTTTGAGTCTAGCCTGGTCTACAAGCAAGTTCCAGAACATACAGAGAAACTCTATATCAAGCAATCAATTAAAAATAACCCTGAAAAATGCAATATTTTGTGTGTGGAATATTATATGAAAAGTATGATTATTTTATTTATCAAGATTTGATGCTTATTTTTCATTCTAATATTGTATACATCAATAAAGTCTTATTAGTTAAGTATAAAACATTTATACTTTGTATAATGTATATTATTTACTATGCACTGTTATATTCAAACTTAAAGACATCCAAATTCTAGATGAAAGAATTATACAAATAAACGCAGAGCATGAAATTGCAGAGCTTTAAGGAGAATATATAGATTATAAAACCACACATGTACACATGCACAAAAATGGGAAGGCTCTCTTGAAATGCCCTTGCCAACACTTGGGTGTATGTAACATCTTTCTAAACCTCTTTCAATGTCAGTTCACTGCTATGCTTAACTTTGGTTAAAATATATCCCCAATAACATCTACCTTTGTGTGCTTCATAAAGAAAACCGGTTAAAGTGCTTCTTAATGTCTTAGTACAATGGCTCCTATATTTCACAAGGGGGTTCCCAGAGGAAGATCTCTGACATTAAAAATCACTTCAGGAATCTGGCCTCAGGAACACATTTAAGCAATACAGTATACTGTAACAATGGGTCTCTGCTGCTGTTCAGTATCACAAGAATGCATCACATGGGATTATACTCACTTGAGAAAAGCACAGACTTCACTATTGAAACCACAGTTTGCATTCTTTATCCTCACAAAATAGGAAATTGGTTACAGCATAGTTCAGAAACATCTGGATGGGCTCCCTGATCCGTGGGTTCATTTGATTTCTTGCCATCTTCCTTTAGTGCCCCATACAATGAATATTTTATATAACTACTACCAAAACTGTTTCAAGCTACCAGCTTTGCATCCTTTAGTAAATTTTTATGTATTTTTGTTCCCTCATTAATTTATTTCAGTTCCTAGTTGTTCTCTAACTCTCAATTTGGACCTTAATTTTTTTTAGCAAGTCTTCTGTGATTTCAGTTGCATTACCCACACCCAATCACTATTTTAAGAGATACTTAGACATGTCAAAAATATTAAGCTATGGTAATGGTAGCAGTTAAGATATAGTGTTAGCAGTACAACTGGTGTAAGAAGTCCTTTTGTATTTGTGTTGCTTTCATTGGTTAATAAATAAACTGATTTGGGTGCCCATGTTCCCAAATATTGTTTATAAATGTTCTTTTACATTTAAAGGGGGATATGATATAGAGATGAATAATTTGCATTGGTACATATTTTGCTTTATTGATATAAATTTAAGGTCAATCTTCTTATATGTATATTTCTGCTCTTAATTAAGGTATTGTGATTGTGTAGTTTATTTACAAATGTAATATATAATTAGGAAATATAGGTTAATAGATAATCACTATAATAGTAAAGTTTGTAGTCATGTTAGTTAGATTTTCTAGATGTGCATAGATATATTTCATATAGGCATTCTTCATATCTTTCAAAGGCTACAAAATATGGTATTTAAAATGTCTTAATAACTTAGGACTTTTAATGACAATGAGACATGTCTGCTCCTGGCAATCCCAAGCTACTTCCGGAGGAAGATGGGCATCAAGGAGGCTCCTTATGGAATTAGTTAGCCATTTGGGCAAGAAACTGCTCTTGCCAGGACTGTTACATAAACTCGACATGAAGAACCTGCAGAGAGATGACTGCTGAACTTGCCTAAAGGTGAGATAGTCCTTCAGTGTTCCTGCTTCATGAAAGACTCTGTGAGACATTCTGCAGGACAAAGAAGAAAGTGACTGAACTGTCTTTGAAATTTCCAGCTTCATGGAAAAATCTGCTGGATACTATGGGCCTGTAGACTGAAGATGGATGTCCCAATGATACAAAAGAAGTTTGGGTGACAGTCCAGGCAACAAGATGTCTCTGTCAATTTTAGAGGTTTGGAAGTTGCTTACAATGCACTTCCTGTTTACTAAGGTAGTATTATATCCTTCTGGATTCTTTGATGGAGTTGAAGAATTTATAGTTATAGTTTTCCTTAGTTATAATAAAATATAAAGTAGATATAAATATAGCAACTGTAATTCTTGCTTAATAACTGTTTTGTTATATATAATTTTACATGTTAAAGCCTTTCTTTTTGTTTAAACAGAAAAGGGAACTGGTATAGGAGGTCCTTCTGTATTTATGTTGCTTTTATTGGTTAATAAAGAAACTGTTTGGGGCCTGGTAATAGGGCAGAACTTGATTAGGTGGAGAAGACAAAATTGAATTCTGGGAGGAAGACAGCAGAGAGAGAGAGAGAGAGAGAGAGAGAGCTGCAATGGAGACGCCAGGTCAAACATGCTAAATCATTCCTGGTAAGCCACAACCTTGTGGTGAACACAGATTAATAGAAATGGGTTAAATCAAGATGTGAGAGTTAGCCAATAGGAGGCAAGAGCTAATGGCCAGGCAGTGTTTTAATTAATACAGTTTCTGTGTGATTATTTTGGGTGTAAGCTAGTTGCACAGCCTGAACAAGGGGCCCTACTCCCTGTAACATACAACTCCTGTGTAGGCATGAACAGGGAAAACCATTTCAGGGAGGTAGTCCTGCAGAGATTTTTTGACACAATTATGAGAATAGGGCTCAGTACTGATTGGGAATTGTATTTGATTCTCAAACTAAGAAATCTCTTGCTTGTATGACCTGTTACTGGTGAAAATAACAACAACCTACCATCTGTAGTCCTGTTCTGAGTCTTGCCCCATATAGCACACACAGCCCCAAAAGCTTTAAATGTGTAAACATTCGTTTGCTAAGGTCCCGTCAGTGAGAATAAACTTATCAACCCCACTTTCCATCTGAGACATATTGAGATTATTTTAATTTCTTGTATATCCTCACCTCTCTCAAGTCTTTTTATTTTCTGTTTTTCTCTTTTCTATTTTTTCCTTTTCTGTCTTTCTCCTTTTTTTCCTTAGTTGTTTTAACTCCATCTGTATTTATTCTCCCCAAAGGTTTATCATTTATATTTATGCCAGTTCTGATTTTCATATTTCCAAATCACCCTCTGTTTTATTCCCTATTGACTTGTTGGGGTTGTTTAATTTATTTCCAGCAAGTTTTAGCCTAGGTGTTTAATTCATTTAATTATTTTTTCTCATTTTACTAATGTAAGTATTTAAGTCTAAAAATTTCTCCCGAGCAATGTCTTTAGCTTTTAGCTTTATTGCCTGAATGAATTCCATGCTTCAATTCTGAGACACTATATTTGATATCATTTGAAGTCTGCAGGGTTACCTCACTGAAATGGTTTCTCCTATTCATGCCTACGCAGATTCTTGTCCATAATTTTCCTACTCCCGTCACGTCAGCCTCATTATGAATATTATCATTTCTTAAGCGTGAAACAAGTGGCTATTTCAATACCTTCATTATGCCGATCAAATATATTGAATGGATAACTCCTCAGAAGACTCATGAGATCATTTTCAAAATTCCTTTTCAAATTCGTTTTAAAATTCCAGAAGACTCACAGATCATTTTCGAAACGGCATCCTTTGGCTAGAAAGAAAACTCTGAAGATAATCTTTCTGAAGTAACTGCAGCATCACTAGTGTACTAGGTACAGTGGAAGGAAAATTGATGAGGAGCACAGAAAGGAGAGGTTTGAGTATGCATACAAGCATCCTTTACTGTGAATGTAAGATGCCAGAAATCCTAGGACTGATGGTGTCTTGTGGCATTACTAAATACTAAATACTAATATTTGTTCTTTCTAAATTTATTATCAATGAAAAACTTACAATTTGTCTGTGTGAATTTAAGAAAGCATTTCTAAATAATATATGTAGTATATAATATAATAAACTTAAAAGTATGTGAATATATAATTATAAAAAACTACCTATATTATCATATACAATTTTAATGACCCTACCCACTTCCATTAATGATTCATGAGTATTTGTAAAGGGAGTTTTTGCCATTATTTTAGAGAATACCCTACATACATTTACGAGCTATGATTTCATTGGCCTTTTAAATGGAGACACAAATAAAACAAACCCCTACAACTCTAGAAAATGAAAAAAGGTATACAAAGTTCAGAAGATACTGTGTTTGGTAGTTGAAGACAAACACTCTGTGCAAGAATCTTACATAAATCTCTACGAAGACTACATTACAGCACCCCTTACCCTGGTTTGATCTTGAGTAAGAATGTTATTTGGTAGCTGGCTGTCCTAGATCTCATTCTGTAAAACAAGTTGACCTGAACATGCAGATAACCCTCCTATCCTTAGCTTTCAAGCATTAGGTAAAAGCATGTGTCATCATGCAAGGCCATGAAGGACAAATGTATAAGGCAGTCCTTGTGCCAAAACTTACAATGTAGCAAATTTCTTCTAGTAGTTAATCATGGAAGTAAAATTGATGTGGGATTCCCCTCTGTATGCTGTGATTACCATTAATGAATAAAGAACACTGGCTTGGTCTGATATGTTAAAACAGAGCTAGTCAGAGAAAACTAAACTGAGTTCTGGGAGGAAGAAGGAGGAGTCAGAGAGAAGTCATGAAGTTCTGCTGGAATCAAAGGCAACTTTACCCAGTAAACCACAGCTATGTGGCGATTCACAGATTAATGTAGATGGGTTAAATTAAGATGTAATAAAAAGCTAGAATTTGTGGGCCAAGCAGTGTTTTAAATAATATAGTTTCTGTGTGATTATTTTGGGTCTGAGCTGCTGGGCAGCTGGAAAACAAACAAGCAACCTATTACAACAGAAAATAGAGAGCTGCAGTTTTGATTGTATAACAAATATCAGAAGTTGTATGTATTAAATGAAAGGAATATGAGACACAAAAGCATTTAAGAGTCTTGTTAAAGTCTATATGTGACTTTTCAAAGCAGAAAACTTGTGAAATAGCCTTTTCCCATAAGATTAATTTTTTACTCTAACTATTATATGTAGAGGTATGTGTGTGTATGAATAACAAGCACACATGTATGTATGTACATTTATGTGTTTATATGAGTACAGTTGCCCACAGAGACCAGAGGTTTCAACTTCTGTGGAGTTATAGAGCTGAGGTTAAGAAAAATGTAATCTACTCACATAGGATCTGAAAAATAATTGTCTGTCTTTTATGAGAGTGTTCTTAATGGCTGAGCCACTTCTTGGACCCTCATGAAATAATCTTAATAATCACTTACTATATATGATCCAGGAGAAAAGGGGCCTAAGAACAATTGTGCTAACCTTTGGATAGTTACTTCAAAGCATTTCTTTTGTCTTAAATAAATAAATAAATTCAGAAAGCTTGTATGTGTTTAAAAAACTCATTTTATTGTATAAACTTAGAAAGTATATTTGCCGTCAGAAGTCCTATTGCTGAAAAAAACCACTCTAAGAACAACTGAGGGCTAGAGATATGGTTCTGTAGCTAAGAGCACTTTTGCACAGGACTTAGGTTCAATTTCCAGCCCCCACATGAATATTCACAGCTCTCCATAACTTTAGTTCCAGGATAAATATGATCACAGATATATATTTGAGGAAGACACTTATCCACACGTAGTAAAATCAATGAATCTTAGCAACGTTTTTCCATAAAAAGAACATTTGGTATGAAAATAAGAACACTAGATATAATTTTTACAGTGAATACAAAAACTCAAATAACAACATCACATAATATGTTCAGAAGTAATTGACATTATGCCCAAATTAGTACTTGAAAATCTATTTCAGAAATGATTTTCATAGCTCTGGGAGAGAATTTATCAAAAACTTTAAAATAATAAGTTTAAAAGTTATTTTTAAATTTTGATCATCCATTTTACTTAATTCATATTTGCTTTAAAACATATTTTCTCTAAACATTGAACTCATTTGAGATACTATGATTATATTATCTTACATTAATATGCTAATTTCTTTAAAAATTATACTCAATTGAAATACATAAGGCTTTAACCACTATAGACTTAATTAGGCTAATTAAAATACTATCTCATTTTAGTTTTACTATACACTTACTCCATTATCATTTAATAGTTTTCATAATAATATTACAATATTATCTACTGAACACACTTCTTTTCTAAAACATTAGTTTTATGGTTATGTTCATTAAAAATATCAACCAGCTGCACTCCCACTGAGGATTGGCCTGTTTTTCTTTAATTGTATAAAATCTACTATATAAACTAATACCAAATTATTATTTTAGTCATAATAAATATTACCAACTAATTTCACTAAGAGAATGGACTTTGTTGACTTTTCTGGAAAGTGCTGTGTGGAAGTGACATTGAGACATCATCCAAGCTGTTCAGTGTGATTGGAAGAGCATCAACTCTAACAAGGGTCAGGGACATCTGTCTTTGTCAGTTTCTGAAGAAAGGAGTGTGTGACCATATATGACCTATGTTTTCTCTTTTTTTAAGATTTTATTTATTTATTATGTATGCCATGTTCTGCCTGCCTGTGTGCCTGCATGCCAGAAGAGGGCATCAGATCTCATCACAGATGGTTGTGAGTCACCGTGTGGTTGCTGGGAATTGAACTCAGGACCTCTGGAAGAGCAACCAGTGCTCCTAACCTCTGAGCCACCTCTCCAGCCCTAGGTTTTCTTATTGCCTCAGTCTCCTATTATGTCGAAAGTTGTGATGCAAGAAATGCACTACGTTATGAAGCAAACATGTGTTTGCACATATTCCTCGTCTGCCTTGGTGTCCAAGAAATTTCCTGGATATCCTGGTTGCCTCTGTTCTTTGAATACCCCTTAAAAGATATATTTCTTGTTTTTATCTGCATCTACCGTCGTTATAATTAAACACGACTTCCTCCT
>JAQHUG010000017.1:7170633-7190808 GCA_028555095.1 Dicrostonyx torquatus | reverse complement strand
GTCTCTGACTCTATCTCCATCTATTGGGTGAAATTTCTATGGTGGTGATCAAGATATTCATCAATGTACCTATGTGATAAGGCCAGTTCAGGCACCCTCTCCTTTGCTGCCTAAGGACCTAGGTGGGGATATCCCTATGGGCATCTGGGATCCCCTCTAGAGACAAGTCTCTTGAAAATCCTAAAATGACTCCCTTAATGTAAATATCTTATTCCCTTCTCCAATATACACCCTTAATTTAACAAAATGTTTCCATCTACATTTAACTCACGGGATCAGTACAATAATAAAACGCAAGGGAAATTACTTTTGAAAACTTTTTTGTTATCTTGGCCTCCATCCAACAAAGCTCCATTTCTGATAGAAGGATGTTTTTTGATATCTATTATTGTGCTTTGAAATAAAAATGGTCAACTGATGTCAACTACAAACATGCATCACTTCCAACTGCAATAGCAGGTATTCAAATCTACATTATCACATCTTCACTTATCAAGTGAAAGGAAATATATTACACATCACTGATTTTTTACCTCCAATAGCCATGGGTTACTGCATCTTAATTAGGTGCCTAACAAAGTGCAGGAGTGTTCAATATATGAGTTCAAATAAACATATGATACAATGAGTAAAAATTCTTTATAGTGATGACCTTGAGACAGGTTACTTTATGACTTATTTATTTCATGTATTATCCACAGACATGCTTTTAAATATTAGTGATTTGTCTATCTTGTACATAAAGATAGCTCTTCTGAAATAGTGTGAGCACTTTGCTGACTGTGTGTGAGTCAGTTGGCTACGGAAATTGCATGAAGCCCACATACCTCTTGTTCTAAAAAACAGCCTTTTGTGCAAGAAATTTGCATCAAGATATTGAAAAATTCAAAAGAAGTGAATAATTCCTTAGGATTGTTTTCTTAACAATCAAATATTACTGCATACTAAATATACTTACCTTTATGGCAATAAATAAGTCTTCTATGTAGCTTTATAAAATGCTTTATGAAAATTAAATAAATGTCACAAAACAATTATAGTTAGCTTTCCCTAAAGCTCCTCATTTACAAATGCCATATGCACATTTAAATCATACTAACAATGACCAGGCACTATGGAACACACAACTACATAGAAGCTGAGGTATGAGTAACTGAAGCAAGAGGGTTATAATGGAAGCTTGCCTAAACAACCCAGGGAGAAAACATTTCAAATTAAAAGACTAAAAGGACTGGGGATATAGCTCAGAGTTATAGTGTTTTCCCAGCCTGACTAAGTCCCTGGGTTCAAGTCCTAACAGAGAGAAAAAAAGGAGTTGAATGAATGATATTGTTATTAAACATGGCAATCTTGCAACTATCCCTTTTCTCTAGGAAGCTAGGGAGACCCCTGTGTTAACAAATACCTACACAGGGTCAGGAAGAGCTCTCAGATTTTATATGGCATACATAACTGGATTTTTTTTGTCTCACCCTCACAGTGATGAACAGGGCAGAAAAGGCATGTTGATAAACTCCTGCTTTTGTAAGGATATGTCAGCCATTCAGAGAACAAATGACCGAGTTCAATGAGTTTGAGGAGTGTTTATCTAGGAGAGTTGACACTCAACGTGAGCTAAATTTATAAGCGATAATGTATGTTCAGTTTATTTTATTTTCTGCATTTCTCTCTGTCACCCTGAATGTTGGAGTTAAATATAGGCCTACAGAGAAAATATTATCTGCTTCTAAAATGTTTAAGTGAAACACATACCCAAATGAAAACAAGCAACAAGCACATTAGTAGAAAAATAGCACCACATCAGAGCTTCAGGGGATCCACGAATTTCAAGGAATTGACACCCTGAGTGAAGTACAATTCAACATTCAGAATTTCTTCATAGTTAGAACAGTTCCAGGGGCAGGGGAGATTGCTCAGTGGTTACGAGCAGTGGCTGCTCTTCCAGAGGTTCTGAGTTCAATTCCCAGCAACCACATGGTGGCTCACAACCATCTGTAATGAGATCTGGCACCCTTTTCTGGCATGCAGGCATACATAGAGGGAGAATGTTGTATACATAATAAATAAATAAATAAATCTTTTTTTAAAAAAAAAGAACAGTTCCATGGGCCTTTTCTCTAAGTAGTTTGGAAGAAACTGTAGACATTCCCTTAGAACAATTCCATGACCTTTTCTTTAAGTAGCCTGGAAGAAACTGTAGACGATCCCTTAGAACAGTTCCATGAACTTTCCTCTAAGTACTCTGGAAGAGACTGTAGGCATTCCTTTAGTTTCAAATTACTGATCTCTAACAATACACTAATCATAGTCTGAGTAGGAAAATATATATGTATATAATAAGTAGTGACTTCATTTATATGTATATATGTGTATTCACACGCATATTATATATATATAATATATATACCTATTCCTACCTTTTCAGTTATAATTTATCCAAACATGAGCAAAGTGTTTTCAAAGTCTCAACAGTGAAATGAAGATAGTGAATAGTACTTACTATATTTACACAACTGTTGAAAGGCTCATGTTGTAGACTGCATCCTAAAGAAAGTTTACATAGGACATTATCAAGAATATTATAAGTAAACACTAACTATAATCATAATTGTACATTATAATACTTCATCTTCACTCCATGGGAGTACTGTCTACTTTGTGTAGTCTGTACATTCTAAGTGAAACTTCTATAAGGCTGAGTCTTTAAAAACATCAAAGAATGAAATGTCGCTTGGGCTGATTGTGATCCTCAGTGGTACTAGATGGTAGTGATGTGCCAGACTTTGTTGAAACCCCATGAAAAGGAAGCCTTTCCCTTTCTGAGGAGTGGATGAGGTGGTGGAGTGGAGGCAATATTGGGGGAAATGGGAGTATAAGAGGGAGTGGGAACTGGGATTGCTATGCACAATGAGAAAAGATTGCTTTAAAAATAAATAAGTGAAACTTAGAGAAGGAAATTTAATCCCTAAATTTTTGTCCTAGTATTTGTGAGCAGGACAATTAAGATATAATCATTAGAACTCATGAGGATAGAGACTTCACAAAATCATTAAAATTGACACATGAGGAAGCAAAGGGATCAATGGCCCATTCTATACCACCTTTCATGTTATAACACAGAAGGATGGCATTCACTCAGTACTGGAGCCCTGTTGTTGGACCTTCTAGCATCCAGGACAATGATCAATGAAACCTCTATTGTTAAATATAAAGAATTTAATATTTATAGTTCAGATAAAACAATAAAAATCAGAATAAGGATCTGGGGAGACAAATGTAATAGTGCTGGCTAAGCAAGCATGAAGCCCTAAAGTTGATATCCAACATCCATGGAAATAGTCTTAGTATGTACATGTGTGCCTGTAAATCCAGTGCTTTGTGGAGCCAAGACAGGGATGGCTGGGGCTTGTTGGCTGCCAGCTTTCTCTAGGGTCAATAGCAGACCCTATATCAAGAGAAGATAGACGGTGATAGAAAAGAATACCTGCTGTCCTCTTCTGACATCTGTATTGCTATTAACATCCCCATATGTGCACATATTACAGAAAATAATAATAAAAATAAATAAAAAGAATGAAGAGAAGCAGTTTAAATGTCCATAAACCAAAGAGTGGATAAAGAAATATAATACATTTACATAATGGAGTATGACTCAGCTGTTGATAACAATGACATCATGAAATTTGCAATCAAATGGATGGAAGTAGAAAATATCATACTGAGTGAGGCAACCTAGACCCACAAAGACCATCATGGTATGTGCCCATTTATTTAAGTGGATATTAGCTATGAAGTAAAGGATAACCATGCTACAATCCCCAGACGAAAAGAAGCAGAAAGGGGTGAGTGTGGAGAATGGGACACATAAATCTAACTGTGAGCAGGAAATAAAATATACATTACAGGTGGATGGGTGTGGGGTCTGAATAACAGGGTGGTCATAGGAACAGGAGGGATCAGGTAAGGGGAAGATGGAGGAAGAGAGTCCTGGGAGAGACACCTGGAATCAGGGAGCATCTCTGGGATGAGCTAGAAACCTAGTGCAATGGAAACTCCAAAGAATATGTAAGGGTGAGACTAGCAAGGACTCCTAGCAATGGTGGATATGGAACTTGAACTTGCCATCTCCTGTAACTAGGCACAACTCCCAATGGAAGGGTTGGGAAGCCAACCCAGTCACATAACCATTGACCTGCCGACAAGATGGGGTGAAGGTGGCACAGAAATTATGGGTGTAGCCAACCAATGACTGGTTCACTTTGAAACCCATACCATGAGAATCAACCTACCCCTGACACTGCCGAGATGGCCAGGACCAAGAAGCTGGATGAACCAGAGACCTAGACCTAGGATAGAACCAAACATGACTATCAAATAAATATACAGACAGAAAGGTAATAAGAATGAAGAGAAAAGAAATCAAATAGACATTTTCAGAAAATATTACCTCTTGAAAAGTGAAGGGCAATAGGGAGGAATGGAGAAAAATATATAGCTCAATAAAAACAATAAAAAGATTAGTTTCGAACCTTGAATAGGCTCTCCCTCTCTTCATATATATATATATATATATATATATATATATATATATATATATATATATATATTTTCTGACTTGAATAGAATGTATTTTCTTCCCAGGAAATATCCAGAACATCTCAAAATCCCTAAGTAACCTGATTCCAGATGCTCACGATCTTCTGTGACCTGACACGACACCTTACTTTTTCATCAATGAATGACTAGAGAACGAGCACTTGCATTGCATCTACCTTTTCTTTGTAGGTGGGGGAAGTTGTTACATAGGCTGAAATGTTAATATGGTGGGGCTATGATTACAAAACTTGATGATTTTACTACCTACCTTTAATGGCCCACTGACAAAACTGTATGTAACTCACACTTCATATAGCAATAGTACTGCGCCATTTCCTTTCCGACTCCATTCATATAGCAAATGAATTTAAGCCTATTGTTAATATGGAATGCAGAAATAAGTAAATATTTAAAATTTTAGGACCTTTTGGGAAAATATTGCAATTATTTTATCCTTTTATTAGATAAAAATATTTCTCTACAACAAACATATTTTCAAAGAAAGCATATTGAATACAAATGGATGCATATTCCTTACAAATAAACCATGAAGCCTCAGTACATATAAACAAAGCTTTGATATAAAACTATTACTCCCTGAGAGGCTTGAGAGATTCCATTTTACAGTTTGATATTCATATAAGAAAGATAAGTATATTCTTAGGAGAATAATGAGAAAGAAGAAAGCCAGATATGTTAAAACTTAATTTTTATTTCCCCCAGAAAGAATACTTTTGTTTCAAAGGTTTTTTTCTGAATTTTTTACAACTTCAGAGAAATTAGAAAAACTTCAAGGATTTCCACTCTACTAGGATAGCTATTAAAACAATTTCTCATCCAAAGTGTGTAGCTGCCATGATAATCACTTGCATGAAGACAGGAAGGCAGTCTCAGACTCGTGAATGCAACTGTGGAATTTTCTATTCTCTTTTGAGGTTACCCTTCTTTGAAAATAAAACAGTCTATAGAGAGAACAAAATTGAATTTTAATGCATTTTGATAATCTTTGAAAATGGAATTTGCAAATAAATCTTTGTGAACAAGTCATAAGGATACTGGGCTTCACAGTGGAGTTAAGAGTCAATGGTTCTTATATCTGGCAACTCTGTAATTGAATAATCTATGCTCAGTCATCATCTCAACCACTGACCTAGATTTGTGGCTCTTGGAAATTTCTTAGGCTCGTTGTACTTCGCTGTTTTCATAGGAAAATTAGGGTGACATTATTCACTCATAGAGCAGAAATGTTTATGCTTATGAAAAGAAACATGTAAGAAAGCAATCCCAAGATCTGACATATACTAAGTGCTCAAAAAATAGCAGCAATCAAGAGGATAATGCCTATAATAAATAAATCCTAGGAACTAACTACACAGTATAATTCCAGGATCACATACTTTGTCATCCATAAAGATGAAATGAAGAATTTTAACACCAACACTTACAACTCATGGTATAGAACTTATAATGCAATTCTAGCATTTATTTATGTTTAAAATAATACATTTTTAAGGCTGAAACCCTGAGTAAATCCCATTACAAAATGATTTACTTCCCCTGATTCTTCTGAGTTCTCAGAGAAAAGAAATGAAGAAGAAAGAAAATGAGCAGACAATATTAATTCCAGAGAGATTGGAGAGTCTGACAACATGGTATACAGAGGAGACTTTCCCTGCTTACATGGGTCTATCTGAGGTATCAGACTTACTTATCAGCCTTTCCATCTTTCCCTTCAACCTAATATGTCTAATTTCACTAGTCACTATTCTGTCCTAACTTCTACATGTTCAGTTTCTAAGATTCCACATAGAAGTGAGATCGACTACAACTAGTCTGTTTGGGTCTGGATTACTTTATTTAAAGCTTCACATGTCCTTAGGTATGATTCATGTTGCCATAATGATAGAATACTACTCTTTTCATGACTGAGTATCAGTCTACTGTGTATATACACCCTATCTTCTTTATCCTTTCTCATATTGATTGACATTGAGGTTGTTTTTATTTCTTTGCTACTGGAAACCCTGATGGGATTGTCTGCTAAAATCTTAATCAGATCCAAGCAGTATTTATTCACCCAGGATTGCATTAGTAAAATAAAGTGGGGTATAATTAGGCAACGTTAAGCTATGCAAATAGTTGATTGGCAAAATCTATACATGAAAACATTTATTAGAATCTTTGCCATGAATCATCCTCAAAAATAACTTGCTAGAAGTGATTTTACTGACCATATTTATAACTTGGAGCTAAGACTGAAAAATTAACTTGACTTGGGAGAAAGGAAACTTTGATTTGATTTCAGGGTCATAAGCCTTCACAATTTGATTCCTTTACACAACATATTATTGCTGGAATATAAAGTTAGGAAATCAGAAAAAAATGAAAAGAGAAAGAAGGTTGATACTGAGAGGAGAGTGGTTCAGATTAGAAAGCAAGATGGAGATGAAAAGAGTTTTGAGCTACTCATGGACATCAAAATGGCCTTCCATGTAAGTCTAACTTCCTTTCTTTTTATTTTATTTTATTCCATGACTTTGAGGAATGCTAAGGGATCTGAAGTAAAAACAGCAGTTGGACAAAAACCTTTACATAATGAACACATAGGATAAGCCCTCAAGCTTAAAACTATAAGCATGTCTGTGTACTGAACGGGAATGCCAAAATGCAAGAATATTGCATATGTTAGTTGAGTAGTTACTATGACAATAATAGGTAAATGTGAACTCTTTGCATATATGTGTCTACATATATGTGTGGTATATGCTCTGTGTTCACATGTATAAGGATAGATATATGGGTTTGTGTCGACCCATAAGTAATATATATATATATATGTATATATATGTATATGTGTATATATATATATATATATATACATCAGAGGTAAAACCAGCTTTATTTGTATATTATTTTCTGTATTTGTGTATTTAGACATGGTCTGTTGCTGAATGCAGAGCTCACAAATTCAGCTGTCACAAATATTCTGTTTGCATGGGAATAAGCCTCTCTTCACCTCCTGATTACTGGG
The DNA here is from genome assembly GCA_028555095.1 of Dicrostonyx torquatus. Taxonomy (NCBI): domain Eukaryota; kingdom Metazoa; phylum Chordata; class Mammalia; order Rodentia; family Cricetidae; genus Dicrostonyx; species Dicrostonyx torquatus. Next base: position 7,183,181 of record JAQHUG010000017.1, on the reverse strand, counting down.
ATTACAAGTGGCGCACCATACTTGAACAGATTTTGTGTGTGTGCTAGGGATCAAATTTTAGGTCTTCATGTTTGTCTGGCAATTTCTTTTTCTAGTGAGCCATCTCCCGACACCCAGAAGATGATTTCTCATCTCCAAACTTCATTTAAGGCATTCAGCACTGGTGAGGCATCCCCACATCTAAAGGTAGAAGAGACCTGTTATAATCCAGGCTCTCTGCCTTCAGGTTTCCACATCACCCATCCTGGACTTCACTGAAATTGAATAGCCACATATTTCTTAGCTTATTTCAAGTACTTAACACACAATATTTGCCCTACAAGTTTATTAACAAAACATGAATTATTTAATAAAATAATCACTGTGAGCATCATTGATCATGGCAGACCTGAAGCATTGCTAGTATTCTTTAAATGGCATTCTACATATTTTCAGAAAAGCTGGAATATTCACTTATTTAAGCACATTACCGGAACAATTACAAGGTAATTTTGATCACAAATAAAATACAAGTATAAAGTCCATTTTACACAAAAAATATTAAAGAGGAACTTCTAAGAAGATTGATTTATTATCATTTTCTTGAAATGGAGTATAGGCATGTATAACAACTGAGAAAACAGAACAAGGACATACATCTAACAAAATGGTTAACTTTCATTAAAGAGAATGATGTATTACGATTATGAGTAAGGGAATGATAAAAATCAACATTCACCTAAAACTACAGACATTATCTCTCAGTGATGATAAGCTGGTTGTCATGACAGTGATGGCACTGAGGAAGAATAACACACACCCACACATGTGATTTGTATAAATATCATCCACAGGATATGGTTTATTTCAACAATGACTTTTACATCAAGGCCTCACTGACAAAATGACACAAAATGAACATTTAAGAATTTGATCTACATTATTGTTAATATTTATTTGCATAATTACTGATTTCAGTTCTTATTTACTTTGATTATATAACGTACTCCATAAGAAAGAGAATCCTGGATTTTACTTATCTCTCTAAAACTTAGACTCTAGAAATGATATATATTTCATTGTCAGTGTTTAAGAGACATATGTTGGCTAAACTTGTGAGAGAAGAGAATCGTCAGCCTCTCAGAGTGGCATGCCTAGACATTGCAAGTTATTACCTTTCTCAGTGCCTCACAGTGAGTGACCATGAAGTGGGTGGATATGGGGAGTGGGAGGGCAGGCAAGGCATTGAGATTTCAGAACTGGCATGGATGGCTAAGACACATCAGAGATGAGTGTGTGACAGGAATTCAATTAAATCACAACAAAAAAAAGTTTCAAGATTCAAGATCATCTTTTGGCAAGAAACCAACTTAGTAAAGCCTTGACAGAAAATTCAGAGAGGAAGAAATACAACTGGTAAGATGGATTCTAATGCATTAGTCCCTTAGAAAAATTTGTGAATAATTAATGAGAAAGTATATTCATTTTCTAAGTCCATTTGTAATTAAAATGATCTTTTCCTAGAAGTTGTCAAATTCTATGAAGACTAGCTTGTTTCCACTAATATTTGAGGAATTTAGCTTTATTTCTTTAGGTCAAACTATACAAGTTAATAACTGTTCCATGTAATAGAATTTAAATTTTAAATAAAAATATCATAAATTGGCCAATAGTTATTAACAATTGCCTCATTAAAATAACTACACTGTTGCAGTACACTATTTCTTTTTTAGGCGATAAAACAAATAAAAACTGGTTTTATTTATACTGACAGATTATGTCTCATATAATGGTCTTACAGTGCATTTAAATAAAAGGAAACTGAAAATTTCTTTATACAGCCCATTACATTTATTGACCACATGCATCTACTATACTATGGCAAACAGACAATAACTATACCAAATATTATTATGGTAAAAGACATCTGTAGAAATGTAGAAGTTTCAGTAGCTTATCACCAATCATTCCCCCTCCCAATCATCATGGCAATCCCTAAGTGAGAAAGGAAACAATAAATATCCTGAAAAAGGGGGAGTTTTCTCCTCCTTTCTTGACACTTCCTGGTTTGTTTGTTGTGTTGCTCATTTTGAAATAGTCATATTCTGTAGCCACGGCTTGCTTTAGACTCCTGACAACCCTTCAGCATCAGGCTGAGATGCTGGATTCTAGTCACACTATTGCTTTTAATATCACTTCAGCCACGGTGAGCTTGAAACCCTAAGTCTCTCAAACAGCATATCAAGAATTGGGTGACCTAATTCTCAGACATTAAACTACGTCCAAGGCTATTCTTCATGTCTTTGTGGGGAGCAGTTATCCTAGACCAAAATGTCCTCAGTTTTTCACTGAGACGATCTAAAACAATTGGCAGATCATGAAAGAAACAAAGCAAGACTAGGTGCAAGGGATAAAAAATAAAAAAAAATAAAGAATTTTGTGTATTTTGCCATAGAGAAGTGATAAAAGTTAGAAGTTTCAAAGCATAATAGGCTTTATCTAGACAGCTTATTACGGTCAAAATAAATAAAATATTAATGATGTAGGCTTGAGTTGAACAAGGGAGTGATAAATACCACTATATGAAAGCTAGATCTGTCTTTTTTGTGAAGCAACATGAGGTGTTTGAACAAAGCAGGAACTTTGTTTCCTAATTCTCTCATAGAGTTCATAATTATCTCCTCCATAACACTACTAACTGAGCCGGGCGGTGGTGGCGCATGCCTTTAATCCCAGCACTCGGGAGACAGAGGCAGGCGGATCTCTGTGAGTTCGAGACCAGCCTGGTCTATAAGAATTAGTTCCAGGACAGGCTTCAAAGCCACAGAGAAACCCTGTCTTGATAAACCAAAAAAACACCAACAAAACAAAACAAAACAAAACAAACAAACAAACAAACAAACCACTACTAACTGAAAAGACATACCCTGTCAAAGAGGAAAGAGGCACCACGCGTGCCACCCTCTCTAGGGCATCAATGCCTTTCTTGCATAACTTCTTATATCTTTAACAAGGCAAGATGGAAAATACAGTTTGGTGAAATGTTAATGGTATGCGACTGAAAACAAGATTTGCTTTAGGCAGCAGAAATTGATAAAGGATAAATCAGCAGGTGGGAACTGATAAGTTTGCATATTATTGCTGAGATTTTGTGAGCATGGAGCTGCCAGAACGAGAAAGTATAACCGAGCCTAGTTATCCAAGTGGATCACAGTGGATATGTTTGGAGTCAGGTGAGAATGGTGCTGGCTGTTGTCTTATTTTAATCAGGAAAGGGTGAAACTACATTCCAAAGTGTTTTTAGTGAGGGATACAACTACCAGTAAATCACTTGTCTAAGAAAAGGACAGGCTTGCTTTGACAATGATAGAAGACTACATAATTTCCTAGGTCTGGTACAACATAAATTTGAGGATCATTTTTTAGACATCAAGAATAATTTTAAAATATTAATAATAGAGTATTAGCTAAAATTCAGGTTCTTGTAAGCACAAGAACAGGACAACACAAGCTGGCCCCATTGACTTGTACCCCAAATTAGAAAGGGGGTTGCAAAAGGAAAGAAAGGGAGAAATGAAAGCAAGGATAAAATGAAGCATCCTTAGATTCCTTCTGACCATTTACTCAAGCTGAAAGACAAATCAATAGAAACGTTAAATGGCCTTAAATTATATGGTCGGCCCCATCTCTTAAATTCCACTAATACCAAATCTCAATAGCATTTTGATATCCCCAGGGCAGTTTTGATGCTATAGCTTTATTGTTTGAACTATAAAGTTTTGTACCAGTTATCTAGATTAGTAAACAAGAGAAAAACTTCATTTGTCCATTAGGGCCATATTGTTTTTAGTTGCCAAAATGGAAAAATTATGGAATAACCTCAGCAGCCATTAATGAAATGGAAAGGGATCTTGTAAGGACAACCACAAGAGACAAATAGGCCCAAGCTGGAGATAACCAGAGCTTGTCAAGATAAGGAAGCCAATGCAGATGTGTAGATTTGGAGACTGTCTCATACAAAAAAGAGGTAAAAGAAGTGTTTAACATGGTTCCACAAAAGGAATAAAAGGGTGTTTGGGATGAATGACTCCTGAATTTCTCTCAGAGCTTCTCAGAGGAACATTCTTATTTAGAGCTGCCCACCAAGGTGTCCTGACAAATGAAGATGAATTTTATAAGAAAGAAAATTTTAATTTCATGTTAGAAAAAGCTTTATAGTAATAGATCTTCAAAATAAAAAGTAATCTATTCATAAGAATCTTTTGCAATTGAGTGAAAACATATGAAATAGTTTTGAATTAGACATCCCTTGTATGGAGGCCACTTGTTTGTTCCTGGCTACCCAAAACCTAAATAATCACACAGAAACTGTACTAATTATGACACTGCTTGGCCTATTAGCTTATGTATATTTTTAGCTCACTTTTATCTCTTAAATAACCCATTTCTATTATTTTATATTATATCACGAGGCTTATGGCCTACTGACTAGGTTCTTGGATAACAGCTTGGGTCTTTCTCCTCTGGTGGCTCCATGGCATCTTGCTGACTCTCCCTTCAGATAAACTACTGGCTGTAGAGAGTCCACTCACTTCACACTCTCCCGAGTATTTCAAACTTCCATTGATTTTTAGTTAACTTCATATATTTCATAACAAGGAAAATTATGCAATTTACTCTTGTCCCTCGCAATGCTAATAAGCTATGTCCCATTGGTTGTTGCCCTGGGATTTCTTTAGCATCTACTTAAAAGCTTCTATCATTTCAGATTTGCATAGTCTCTAGCATGGTCATTTGATCTCATTGTAGTATCTTATTGGTTCCCACACTAATAATAGAGATAACAAAAATATTTGAGATGCATTTTCCCTTTATATGTATGTAATTGTCTTGATTTTACATTTCTGTTTAAAAATGTATAATACATGAAAGTAAGCAATTAGAACTACTCACTGTAACACTGATAAATAAAATCATAAAAGAGATGCATGAATCTGCAGACAGAGCTTTAGTGGTCAGGGACAGTCACCCTGAAGTCCTGAAAGTAGATAGATGCAGCTGCAAATGGCCAAGGACAGCTATAAATGCAGCCCAACACAAAATTGTGCACTTACTTAAAACAGTATGATTTTTTTAAAAAAAGATTTTTTATTTATTATGTATAAAGGGTTCATCCTGAATGTATCCTGCAGGCCAGAAGAGGGCAGCAGATCTTATTACAGATGGTTGTGAGCCACCATATGGTTACTGGGAATTGAACTCAGGACCTCTGGAAAAGCAGCTAGTGCTTTTTACCTCTGAGTCATCTCTCATGCCCCAACAGTATGATTTTTATTTTGAGATATTTTTTCTTCTGTTTTTGCAATGTGGTTGTGCAGTTCTCAAGTATGGACTTAGAAATGATAACATTGTGTCACAATGTAAAAATATTGGGCAAGCCTGGTAGAATATCATCAGTCACATTTTTTCAAAGGCCCACTACCACTCTGATAACGTTCATTCTATAAAGTGACACTTTCAAGAGAAATGACATTATTTTTCTTATGTGAGTGATTTGTTAATTGTAAATGTCATTGAAAAGCAACACAAGGTAAGTAATAACTATGGAGTGAGAGAGAATTAAACTCTCCTAGGGATGAGCCCCTAATTGGTAACTCAGTACAAAGTGGTCAGCCTTAAAACCACATATACAGAAACAATAAAAGGAAACTCAGCGTGTTGTACTAATATATATATACTTATATATGTAACAGCAATAATAAAAGAAAAGTCACTAACAATTTGAGCATGGCAGAGAACGTGGTGTGCTGGGAGGAAAGGTATAACTTAACTCAGATGAAGTGATTATGAAATAATAGAGGGACAGGTTTAGGAATAATTTTCTGATAAATAGATTAGACTAAGAAGTCCTTAAAATAGTGACAAGAGTCATGTGTAAGGGACTCATGGCAAAAAAAAAAAAAAAACTGGTTCTGAAGAAGAGCTAACAAATAGCACCTGTACTCAAGAAATTCTCACAACAAGGTTACTGTCAGAGGAGAGAAAATAAGTTATTATATATAAGGTGTTTTCTTAAAATATGGTTCAGGGATAACATTTTATTTTTCTCAGTTGAAGAGAACAAAGCATATATGCATTATCTTGTTTCATTAGGTTAGGTAGTCTACCTTCTATTGCTATGATTTTAGAATACCATAGCCTCCAACCATGTGCTAGAGACTTGGTCTCCAGGATGGTGGTCTTGGAGAGTGGTGCAACATTTAAGGGCCTTGTATCAACAGAGGTGAAACTCCTGGGTGGAAAACTAATTTCCTAGATGGTGTTCTTGAGAGCAGGAGGCTACAAAATCCAGAACCTGCTCTTGGTGAGCTCTTCTGCTCTCTATTCTGCTCTCTAAACTAGTAAGAGAAGCCACATTCTTATTGTAGCTCCTGCTGTCAACTACTTCCACAAAGACATGCAGTCAAATGTGGCCTCTATTGAAGTCTTGGCAATGGTGTCTTAAATTTCTGCCTCCAATATTTTCAGTTAACTAAGCCTCTATTTAGGAAGTTAGCATGTCTAACTATATTTAAAAAAATGAGTATGTTACCATAAAAGATACTGGTTTTGTTTTCCTTTTCATTATCACTAGCTATTATTTTCCAATATGTCCATGCATTTTTCTAGAGGTGCAGTATTTTGGCTTCCTCTGACTAGCACACACATTAATTTCCCAGTTGCTTCTACTTGAGAATCCCTGACTCTTAACTGCCAGTTGAATTCAATTTCATAGCAAGGTACGTAGTGGAAAATAAGTTTCCTCTCCAGTCTTCTACCTCATTTAAAAGATGTAAATCTAATTCTGCTTGGACACATACACGGTCTTAATCAATAGCCTCAACTCCTTTTTCCTTTTAAGAGTTTTAGAAGCCATCAGAGTCCTCAGCAACTAGAGTTACAGATGTTTGTGGGTGATGGGACCCATACCAGGGTCTCTGAAATAGCAGTGAGTACTGTTAACCACTTTGTGCTATAGTTCAGCAAGAGCTGCTGTCTTAGAAGGCAGGTATCAGAATAGCTGGATGACAGAGAAAGAGAGCATTTGACTTCCTAAGTTAAGAAAGACACAAGAATCAATAGAATCTTTCCATTTGTCTTCAAGAGGCATTCTCACTGGTCCACATGAGACATAAATGAAAGGCGATGACTAGACAGTAAGAGCTTGTTAGTTTATGAAACTGGGACATGACTATTTTTCAAAGTTAAATTAAAATCTAAGGTTGAGGTCATCCTCACACATTTCACCATGGTCTCTGGGCCTGGCACAAACTTGGCTTACTTCAGTCTCAAGAAAGGATTTGCTACCTTCCCCAACTGATTTCCAACTGCAATGTAGAAACTATGTGAAAGTCGTGCTCAGGTCATTGTTCCCATGGTAATACATTTTAATTTTTGTTCCCACTACAACACATGCTAGCCAGCTAGTGTGGGTTTTCAAACTTCTGGTTTTTCTATACTTTTAAAAATTATGTTTATGTCTATGCCTTGAGTGGGTTCACTGATCTTGGAGGACAAGAAGGGTGTTGGGGGGTCTCGGGAACAGGAGTTCCAGGCAATGGGAGGTAGCTGAACTGGGTGCTGGGAACAGAACTCTTGTTCTCTGGAAGAGCAGGAAGCACTCTTAACTGTTCAGCACCTTTAAATATAATGACAGATTTTGCACTTGTGTTGCACTTTGCCAAGTCCTATTCAATAAGTCTACATATGTACACTTTGAAAGATCCAATTCCTTGGCAATACCAAGGCTGCATTTGGTGTATGTGAGGGGTTTTGGAGGAACTGTCTATAGCCAGATGAACTGTGACTAAGGATGTTTTTTCACTGCTTTTTGGTCTTTGTATTTTTGGTTGTGAGCCTAGCCTTTAACGGCTGAGCCATCTCTCCAGCCCTCTTTGTATCTGCTGGTCAAAAGGTAAATGAGCAGCATTTAGCGTAAAAGAAATACTAAATGCCTATTATCCAACAATTTGCTTGTTTAGTTTACCAGGGCATCTTTGCCTTGTTAACTCTATGTACTCTGCATTGAGGATTGTGGACCAACTACAAGGACAACAACACAAATCACTCTAAAAATGCAATGGGATGTTTCCTGTGATTTACCGTAGTCCCCCAATGGAATACTACCAAGAATAAAATGTTTCCGTATTATGTCCATGACAAAGCTATGTTCTGTATTTCATGTGTATGATCTCACAGAATTTTCAGAGCTACATTACATGCTGAGGTAACACGAAACTACTTAGAATGCCAAAATGAGCAATTGAATAGTTTTTATATAGAGTCATTAGTAAGGCTGCACATTCAACAGCAGCAATAATGACACATTATGAAAAAAAGACTAGGCAGACAAACATATGTTTAATTACCTGAGAGCATTGGGAAAGATATTAAAACATTTAGAGCATTATCTCTCAGGGTTGGTGGTTTGCCATATAAAAAGCAAAATCCCTAGAACAATAGTTGCTCAGTGTGAGACTTTAGTAAATGCTAAGAAGCATGTCTAATATGGGAAATAGAAATGAAGAATAGGTAAGAAGAAGAAGAAAGAAGAAAAGCATAATGAAATAGTAGAGAGTAGACAGGGAGAATACTAAGTTAAGTACAGTAAGAAAAATCAACACTGAAGCATAAAATTAATGGAAGAAATCATTAGCCTATAAAAATAACCAATTAAGACATATGAATAAAAATGAAAAAATCTGTACATAGCAAAATCAACAATTAAAAGGCAAGTCCATTTCAGTCAGTGGTACCAATTATTTGGAGAAGTAGAAAGTACAGTAATCATTAAAAAATCTCATAATGTGTAGCAATAATGAGGAACTTGGACCACACACATAGAAGATCATGAATAAGTAAAGAATATCATAACTATGCAAAAATAAAGGCAATTGGCTAACTATGAGTATGAATATCAGTAAAGAAAAGGCAGTGTTACACATGGCCTATGATAATTGGCTTTCTCTGGTTGAGATTATCACACACAAAAAGAGTTTATTTGGGCAATCTATATTCTCCTTGATATACAACACATATATATTTTACAGAATTTCTTGTTTGTTCATAAAACTGGGTTTTATAGGAATCTAGGAAAATTATATTTGGAGTTCATCTTTCTCTTCCATTCAGTATTTATTGATCTCTTCCCAAAGAATGTTTTGAAGGCATTCCTCAATGCCTGGAAATCTGGGCTTGCAAACTTCTAAACTCATCAGTTTGTTAGTCCATCTGTTTTTTTTTTTTTTTTTGCTATTTTTATCACTATTATTAATTTTAAACTTTTAAGTCACACAGTGTGTTTGGTGATTTTAAACACAAATGCAAAAGCAGACAAGTAACAAGAGCAAATCAACTCTTCAGGAAAAACCATATTTATAGTAAGTTAATTATTCTCGGTAATACACTTCCAAATTCTACAGCCAAATTTTACTATACTATTCTTTGTGCTTTGTAAACTAAATTTTCAATGTACAGTTCTACTCAACAGTTCCCCATTAATGGTAAACAAATTACAGTCTTCTTATTCCTTGTTGAAATTATATACCTACCTAAGAATTCAGCACTTTCTCATTTTCATTTTTTTCCTTTCCTTTCTTTTCCCAACTTTGACTTATGAGGCTACTTCTTAATTTGGAAAGAATTGTTAGCTTAAGATATATGTGTGTGTGTGTGTGAGAGAGAGAGAGAGAGAGACCAATGACTTCATTTAATTAAAAGTATTTGGGTACAAATAACATCCCAACTCAAGCATTCTACAAATTGTGAGTTGTGTGTCTTTCTTGGAACAATGTCCTCAGCATCATAGCAGGAATACAGGTTCAGAAATGGAGGAGAAGATATGATCCTGAATCTTCCATTTGATCAATGCATTTCCTTGAGCCAAAGATCCAGTGATAAGACATTATCTAGGTCTAAAATTGAAGCCTAAGTCACGTTGTAAGATGCTTGCCAAAAAAGAAGGATTTTTCCAAAAATCATAAAATTCAGTTGATAAAAGTAAAAGATGTTTAAACATATGAAACATGATATAGGTAAAGACCTTGTAGGTTAGTAGTACTCATTGTTGAGCATTTATCATTTCTTCTGCAACTTTCAAAACATTATTGATGTCTAGTTTCTTATGCAATCCAAATTAACAGGTAGTTCTTAAAATTAGCAACTCTATAATTAACAGGAAAAAAAAGTCAGATGGAGAAATAAATGTTAAGCATTCTTAGGATGCCAAGCTAGGCACACTATTCACAAATGGCTTTGCTATGAACTAGATGGTAGAAGTCACAAGCTTCCATTTGACAGAAAGGAGGTTGGTGTGAAAGATTAATTCCCTGCAGTGTTGCCATGATTGCTTTGCTGGGATCTCCACTCCAACTGAGAATCTCATTTACTTGCCCTTCAGAAAGATCTTGTCTTTCTCTTTTAGTGAATTTACTGGCAAGAGAATAAAGGTCCTTTGGGGAATTCAGCATGTAGGAACACAGGTTGAGTTTCAGGAAAAATAGAACATTTCTTAGCTTCCTTCTTCCTTAGAAAAACTAATAACTATCACCTAAAAAGCCCTTTTTTCTGCTCCCAGTTCCCTGCTGGAGTATGTGTCCTTGTTGACTCAGAACAATTTGATATGCCCTGTTGTATAATGAGTTGGTGACTATCATGATAACCACCATATAAAATGCTAATGAAGTGAGAACTGTCCCTTCCATTCCAGGCAGGCCAGTTCTTTCCCATCTAGGGGAATATGCAGGATGACATTATCATAAGTGATTCTTTTGCAAGGGTTCTAGTTCATAAAGATTCAAACTGCTAACATGTTTTTTCACCAACAGTCCCAAAGGTCAAGGCATTAACTTGGATGTGCACTTTAGTGTAGAGCTCTACTTATGGAACACTCATTTGCTCTCTCCTTCAAGATTTATCCATACTTAAGATTCCTTCAACAATTAGGAATTAAGAGTAAAATCAAAGTGTAAATTGACAAACTATTTCTAAGAAACAGAAAATTGTGTCCATTTTTTTTTTTGGTCATGTAAGCTTTACTATGGCCAAATCACTACCGTTAGATTTCTTCTAATAAATCAGTTCTCCTCAGAAACACAAGGACCTTTCATTGTCCGAATGGAATCAACACCAGTTCCATGGGTATAAATGAGGTCCAGGAGACAAATTGCTGTCCATAGGGCAAGCACCATGACTGGAGGACTCAATGTTCTTATTGATTTGAGCTCACTCACTGCCCACGTTTGAAATAAGATAAAATATAATATCGACTTCTTCTAAATCTTTCTGAGATCACAGAAAAAAAGATGGTCCTATGAGCAAATATTTTTAAAAAGCCAAATCAAATACTTTGTAAGGAGTTAAAAGATGACCAAAGACAATTAACTTGCAAAGATGTTGAATTGAATTACAGAGGACATTATGGAATTGCAAATTGAAATGAAATGATATACTATTGTACACTGATTAGAATATTAGCATAGCCATATCCAAATCACTGACACCACATGTTGGGCATTGGAAACATTCTCTCTCTCTCTCTCTCTCTCTCTCTCTCTCTCTCTCTCTCCTCCCTCTCTCTTCCCTCTAGTTCCTCTCTTTTTGTGGTACTGAGAATTTATCTCAAGGCCTTGAACATGTCGGGCAAAGTACTTTATTTGGAACCATATCATTAGTGCCAATAAACTGTGACTTACTGTATAAACCATGACAGCCACTTTGCCACACAGATTGGCAGCTGCTTTAAAGACCAGACTTGTTCTTGCATGCAAACCACTGAGAAAAAAAATTATCAGTGAAATTCCTGCACATGAAAATTTATAGCAGTATTTTTGTCTGAAATCTTGGAGACAGTAAAGATGATCATTAGGAGCTGAATAAGTAAATAAATGATAGTGTATTTAGACAATAGAATATTATTCAATATCAAAAAGAAATGAGCTATCAAGCCATGCAATTTTCAATGATTATTGCTGAGTGAAAAACCTGATTATTGCTGAGCAAAAGAACCCAATTTGAGAAGACTCTATATGGTCTGAGTGTAACTATGTTGCATACTGGGGAAGGGAAAGGTGATAGAATAATAGCAGAAAGGATGGAGTGAGCATGTGGAGCATAGGGGCCCAAAGAGCAGTAAAAAACTATTTTGTGACAGTGCCATGGAAGAAACATGACATTAATTATTCATCAAAGATATAGAGTACGCAACATGAGGACTGAGCTCTCAAACAGACTATGAAATCTGGGTGATAATTGTGAATCATGAAGCATCCCTGCAACACAAGTACCAGAGGACAGGGAATGCTGGTCAAGGGAAGATCATAACTGCTGGTGGGGGTATAAAACACTGCATATTTTCTATGAGCATGGAGTCTTATTAGAGATATCCCAATCAAAAGCAAAAGACAAGTTGTCACAAACCAATATTCTACAAAATCCCTGACTTCCTTCTTGTCATTAGGACCAAGTACCCAAGAATAAGAAGTCCAACAAAGTAACTATGGGACAAGTTCAGTTCAGGCACCCACTCCTCT
>JAQHUG010000017.1:7155898-7168863 GCA_028555095.1 Dicrostonyx torquatus | reverse complement strand
GAGGGCGGTGGGGTAGTGGGGGAGCGGGAGGGCCGGGAACAAGGGGAGTAAATGTAAATTTTTTTAACAATAAAAAAAAAGAATAAGAAGTCCAGGCTATGGAATTAGTGTGGAATTTTAACTCTAATGGCTATACATATATTTTTTGTTTATGGAGCCTGGATCAAAATGTGTTAACAGTTTGTATAATAAGAGATGGCATGGCTAAGAGTTAGCATGTGACACCAAAGCTGAGCTGCCCAGAGAGGTCGAGCCCATACAGAGTGCGATTTGAAAGTATTGCTTTTGTCTCTCCATCTTCAACACACTGTGCTTGATAAAATGTTGCTTCACCAACCTCACAGCTTCTCTTTCAAGCTCCCAGACACAGAAGTAAGGTTTCTACCCTAGAAACTCTTCACAAGTTGCAGATCCCCAAATATCTTTGTTTTGATTGGGTTTTAACGTTAAACTAATTGTTGGTTCTTATTAAGGGAATCTGTAGCTCAGTTGAGGTACTAAGAGTGACATATAGACTAGTAATGTAATTCATACTTAATTCTTCCCATCTGTAGCCATCCAGTCTCCTTTCAGAGGTAGAAACAGGACAAAATGTCATATCCAGGGTTTGGGTACAAGAAAGTTGTAGGCTTAAAAGGTAACTCATTTATGAAGCATAGGAGTCTTAAGTGAAATTCAGGGAGAACATGGAGAGAAAAGACTATAGCATTAATATGAAAGTAATGAATATTTTGATGGAGAAGTATACCTTCAATTACTCAGGGAAAAATATAATTTCTGTCTTATTCTATCCAATACATTGTGGTGTGTGTGGCAAATTTTTCCCAAGACAGTATATAAAATGCCCATATTTTCTGAGTTTTCTTTTTAAGAACAGAAAATTCACTTTATATCCGTCAGTTCTTTCACAATGCCCATCGATATTTTCGTTGTTGTTTTATAGTTCTGGTTTCTGGATGCTTTTCAATAGCTGAGTTCTAAAAGTATAAACATCCATTCTTCCTCCCTCCTTTCCTTTATTTTTCCTCCTCCACACCTTTCTTTCATTTTCATAGGTATTTATTGAGTTTGTAGAGCATTTAGACACTGTCAAGAATAAGATACAGGTCTCAAAATATCAAAACTGCCATTTAACCCATGTTGTCTTTGATAATCTTAGGTTATTAAATGAAAATCCCAGTGCCAGCAGTGAGAGGACTTCCTGTGAGTTATTGATCATGGAGTACTCAGAAGTCTGACGAACAACTCCGGCTCTTGCCACTCTTCTTGGTTTTTCAGCAGAACCAGATCGTGGCAGGGTGTGGAGGAAGAAAGCCGGGACTGAGCTGACAGTTTTCTGCCTACCAGCATTTCCACAGCCAGAAGCTGTGATGCAGGCCACTGGAGGAGAATAGTCATCAGTGGCTCTACCCAGGGCTCAAGCCTGCATGCTGCAACACCAACCTCCCAGGCAAGAGCTCTCCGTCAATGAAATAGTGGTATGGCGGTTATGAGAGCAATCAACCATTCTAAAACCATTGTTTTAAAGCCCAGTCCGCAGGAGAGAATAAAATTCACCCACGGTGGTGGATGTAATCATCCTTAATAGGGGAACATACTGCTAAATGAATTTGTTGCCAAACCTCCTTCTAATATTTCTGGGTATACCCATAGGTTAGTTACAGCTTCTACCATTCTCAGAGAAACTTCCTTTTGCAGTTGGCAGTAGATAATACAGGGGTATGTATTCCAGATTTTTGTGTTTCAAAACGGGAGAGTGGAAGGCGTCATCATCCTGAATGGGTTAACTTCCTAGCAATCACCTCTGAAAATGTGCTTTAAATAAAAACGGGATTTTAGTGGCTTTAAGGAAGTGAAACTTCAGGGATAATACTAGGGTGCTTGATGGCCTATACTATTTTGTTTAACACATTAATCACATGGCTTAGGGAATACGGGAAATAATAACATTTTTGCCCTCTTAATAAAGAGCCAGAAATTCACTTCATTTAGTTTCAAGTTCTCCTCACAATGATCCAACAAAAAGTACTACATTAAAATAAATATTTCATATTAAAATAAATATTGGTACTGGTAGTTAAACATAGACCATTTGGCTCCAGGGTCTGTAACCTCAACATGAATATTATGCAGAAAACAGAACCAGATGTACTCAATTGCACCAAGGAAGTATGCTGTGTCAGTTATCCTTCAAGCTGGAATATTAATATATCATTTTCCCCTGGGAGAATATTGAGAACCAGGTGTTGTGACCTCTGTAATCAGTGATGAATACAGTCCTGTCACAAGGAGAAGTGAGAATTTTCAAGAGCCCATGGAAACGAGGACAGAGGAATTACATGGACCACTAAAATTCTGATGCTAATGTAACAAATGCTAAAACATGGCAGGGATACACACAGGTTGCCCCAATATGCCTCCAATAAGATTCTTTGCTATGGAAAGATGGACAGGGTGTTTCCTTTGGCAACGCACAAACATTATACCCATTACTCTATGAATGCTTAGTGTTCACTCTTTGCTGGATGTTTACCGCAATGAACTCATACTTCGTAAAGTCTCAAAGATATACAATCTAGTTCTATCACAATGGAAATTAGCTTACAACTATATTGACTTAAGTAATGTTTGAAATTTGCTCTTTTATGCAAAAATATTACAAGTACCTAAAATAATTCTAAGTGGTATATATTACATATATGAAAAATCATAGATATGATGCACAATTAATTTCCACTATTGTTTTCTATAATCAACAAATGTGCAGTCACACGTTACAACAAGTCTATTTGCCTAGCAAATGGAATTAAAGTCACATTTTCATTTCCATCACTGCTGCTTTTTAGAGTAGCCTTGAACATTCTGGAACAAACATTGTCTTCAACCTTGAAGACAGGAGTGAGTGAAGAAGGCTCTGAGTGTGTAAAGAAGAAGGTTTTGTTAAGACCATGATGAAATGCCAATGAAAGTCCCAAGTGTGACAAAGGGAGGAAAAGTAAGATATTGTAAAGAAGACACACAGTAAATATGTTCATGCTGGTTTAGAAGTCAGACGGAGCAGTTAAAATAAGGGGGATAGAAAATGGGGGGGGGGGAGAATATGTGGGAGAGTTCCACATTTTGGGAATCTTGTAGAGTTGGCTTTGAGCCTAAAAGCAAGTCTGAAGTTATGTATCTTCATAAATTAGGAATTTTATCAATAAAATATGAGCATAATAAGGGTGGGAAGTCTGAAGTCATCCTACATTTTAGAAATAGAGCTTTCATAAACTCTCTAGACAGAGGAACCTGCTTGCAGACTACAGTAAAAGCCTTTCCCTCTGGAAGCTGAGCAGAGAGTCACATCAGTGAACCCTCGTCCAAGGATACCTCTACTAGCCCATCAACTAAATGAGTGTGGTCAGGCTCCTTCGTGTGAAATTACCAAATAATTAATAAAATTATTATGTTGAGGGGGAATAAGAGTTTGATTTTATAACTCCTCCATCATCCACACTTCCTTTGGGGTAAAAGGGTGAGAACATTTTCAGGAGACAAAAACCAAAACCCCTCCAGTACTTATTTTACTGACACCTTATCAAAGCACTCACGGTGTCTGACTTCTAAGATGCCAAGACACTCAGGAGAAACAAACTGAATCATATTACCAAAAGACAAGTTAAAAACAAGAATAGGTGACATGTCTGATTTAAAATAAATACATATTTACCAGAAAATGAAAGACAGAGAAGATAAAGAAAAGGATAGTGTACTTCACAAATGAATACTAACAATAATATTATATATAATTATGATAATTATATCTAGAGTAATAATCTGTACAAAATTATATATTATATTAATAATATATGTGTATGTAATAATATGTCTGTATATAGTAATAATAACTATTACCATATACATTGAATAAAAAAGGAGAATATATCTTCACATGTAAATTATATATAGTTATTATATGCTATAATAATATATTATAATAATAGTTCTTTTTAGAATATTAGTGCTTAATGATATGCATAATAAGCTGGGCAGTGGTGGCGCATGCCTTTAATCCCAGCATTTGGTAGGCAGATGCAGGCGGATCTCTGTGACTTCGAGTTCAGCCTGGTCTATAAGAACTAATTTCAGGACAGGCTCCAAAGCTACAGAAAACCATCTTTAAAAAAATCCACAGATATGCATAATAACCTATGTATTGTTTTACATAATTATACAATCATTATCATTATATAATTATTATGTATGTATATCCATGGTCCTTTTTTGTATTCTTTTCAAATAAAAATAAAATAATTATATTTGCATATCTTATTTATTATATTTAGTTTTGTTTATTATAATACATACTTTACAGGTGTTATTATTATTTATTGTTTTAATGTTGAAAGTTACTTCTCTATGCCTAAACATTTAGGGAGCTATGAAGTCAGTAGTTGCAATGATACTCTATGCTGTCAGCTGTCACAGACTGAAGTAGAGCCAACTGCCACTAAATGGAAGGAGAGAGAGTGAAAAAAATATTGTGTTTAATGTGCAAACTGTATCTCAAACATATGGTAATTAAATAAAAGTAGAATGTTGGTTTCTATCCCAGGATGCCTTTTAGCATCAGCAGTACTGACTCTTCGGGATTTCAATCAAACTTCTGAATGTTTACCCAAAATATATTTTAAGGTTATTGAAAAGTTACCAAAACCCCCATCTGTATGTACTATATATATATGATAAAGCCAGCAAACATTTTCTAAAAAATGCCAAATAATAAATATTTTAGCCTCTGAGAGCCATATTGTCTCTGGTGCAGTACTTACATCGGGAGCTGAAGTGAACAAGTAGTCGTGGGAGACATATAAAAGGATGAGAATGGCTGTGTGAGAGTCAAACTTTGTTTACAAAATTGGATAAGCAGCAGGAAGCAGGCCAGATTTATCCAAAGGCTTATTAGCCTATAATAGATCACCAGATGCATGGGGAGAATGTCCCTCTTTCAGTACAGGCAGAGCTTCTAATTCCAAAGACATCATGTTCTTCTGCAGGCTTTACTCAGACAGTGCCCACTCCAGTCCCCAAACAAAAACATGTGAAATATATTTTTTAGTTCAAAGTGTTTAGGCAAATTCAATATCAGCAGGATCTGCACATCTGCTTCTGGTGGTGGTGGTGGGGGGCTCCTAACTCAAGGACCAACTATTTTCACTTGGTTTCCTCTTGCAAACTTTTAGCAGATTCCCTACTAAGTCAAGGAGCATTACAAGCCTGGAAGACACCTTAGGTTAGGGTTATTAGACTTCTATTCGGGGAACATCTCAGAACAGAACATTCATGAAAGAATTTCTGAAGCCAGTATATTTGATTCACTGCATTACCCCTACAAGCACCAGCCTGGAGTTCTAATTCACTATCCACATTCTCTGAATCCTCACTGTAGCATCCTTCAAGTATAATGGCTTCCTCTGTCCATATAGCTTTTACGTGAAGATAGTGGCCCTTAGAAAATATTCTTATGCTTTCTATATCTTGTGGTCACATGTTAGTATAACGTGATTTATTTTGAAATTAACATTTACTTTTGAAAATCATTATTCATTTTCTATAACCTTTGAACAGTTTATCCTTTTTGTTTTAGAGAAAAAAATCAATCATGAAGAGGGAATTTTAAAATAATTCCTCATACAATGAGGATGATTTATTACTTCTATAGTACTATAATTTTTAATATTTCTTAGTGGGTTTATTTTCCAATTTTGTGATTTTCCCTAGGAAAAAGCAAAAGCAATAATATGAAATAAAAACTGATAGGAGCTCTCATCCATTAAATATTCAATAGGTGACACAAATTGTGTGGTATACCATAAATTCATTGACAGTATATGCAAACATGAGTGAAGAGAAAATTCAAAATAAAATCCAACCACAATGAGCAGTACAAACAACAAAGCTGTTACTTGCTTCAGGCAGGGAAATTTCTCAACTGGGAAAGTATCAGTTAAGCAAGCAAGAGGTTCTGCTTTCCAGTTACCACTAAATATTTAAAAAGTTGGACAAGGACACTGGGCAGTGTTGGAGCACGCCTTTAATCCTAGCACTTGGGAGCCAGAGGCAGGCGAATCTCTATGAGTTCGAGACCAGCCAGCCTGGTCTACAAGAGCTAGTACCAGGACAGGCTTCAAACACTGCCTTGAAAAACAAAAAACAAAAGTGAGTCAAGGTGGTCTGTTCCTGAGGGTAGGAACAAGTAGATACCTGAATTTCAATGAACTCCAGGTTCGGGGAGAGACTTTGTCTCAGAAATGAAGGCAAAATACTACTGCAGAAGACATCCAGTGTCTATGACACACACACAGGGTGTTATTTGATCATCCTTCCATAGAACAACAATTAAGATTCTGGCTTTTGTAAGTTTAATTCTGTTCTAAGATAGACAATTGGTAGTTGTTGGAAGCAGATTTGCTCATGTCAAAGTATCTGGTACACAGAATTTCTTTTTTACCTATGAAAGGTGAATTGCTCCAGGAGAGGAGAAATTCCTTCAAGCAGTCAGAATTCTGAGCTAAATAATGACAACAAGCTCAAAGAAGGCTCTATGTAACTCTGAGTACATCGCTGGATTACAAAGGTGCCATAATCCTTAAGATTTTGATCCAGCAGATCTCAATCAGATTCAGGATATGTATATTTTATTAGAAATTCCTACTGTGAGTGGTACCCAAATCACATTTTAGATGCATTTTTCTAAGTATTATTATTATCTCAGATGGCCTCTTTTTTTTCATTCTTTTTCTCCTAATCAGCTCTTCCCACTAAGTCCACTGGAAGGCTTGATCTCGTCACAGAAGGGACCCGCTTCCTCACCAAAGCTTTTGGGTGGTATAGAGATTTTAAGCTATCTTCATATCTTTTAACCAAAAGATACACGTGTACACCAGAAATCTGATTTTTCACAGGAAAGGAACATAACTCAGGGGCTGATTGCTTTCTTGCTTATCATGCATGAAGGCCTAGGTTCCATCCCCATTACTGAAAACAAAGTCAAAAGATATTTTTAAGCCTTGAGAGAGTGTCTCCAGACTATGATCAGCTCCATTCTTTTTCTGTCATCAATTCTGCTGCATGAAGTTTTCCTGAGGAGCTTTGAACAAATATCTATTAAGCCCATGTAAAGGAGCAGCTACTGTAATGACTCTAGCTAAATCTAGCTGCATGAGTCAATGTGCTTATTGAATTTACTTGTGGGAGCACAGATGAAGGTTAACATACAGGAGTCTAAATGCTCTCCAAACAGTCATATAATCAAACAAGTTCACCCACCCAGCGTGGATGACAGCTTACTCATATCTATATTGAAGTCTTAGTTAACCTTTACCCTCTATGTCAATGGTTCTCAACCTACCTAATACTTCCACCATTTAATACAGTTACTCATATTGTGGTGATTCCCCCACCATAAATTATTTTCATTGCTACTTCATAACTGCAATTTTGCTATGGTTATGAATCATACTATAAATATGTGTATTTTCCAGGGGTCTGTGACCCTTGTACAAGGATCATTTGATGCTCCCAGAGAGGTCCTAATCCACATGTTGAGAACCACTGATCTATGCAGTTTGGCACTAGCGGATCATGTGTAGATCAAGGAGAACTGCACAAAGTTGTGAGAAGGGAGAGGGGAATTGTCAGAATCACAGGTAAGATTCTAATGACACTTCTCTCCTCTCTCCTTCCCTCTCTCCCCTCCTCTCTCTCTCTCTCTCTCTCTCTCTCTCTCTCTCTCTCTCTCTCTCTCTCCATACATACACACACACACACACCTTCGTTGAAAGGATATCAACAGGCCTAATGGTGAGAGTTTCTTACAGGTAAACACAGATGCTAAATTAACATGATAATCGCTGCTGTTGTACTCTCAAGATAGTGTTCCACAATAATACTTGTTTGTAAGTTTCTTTCTTCATCTAAAAAATCTGTTGTAAACCGACTTTATCTTTCCCTGTTCACAGTCATGATTAATCTTCTTTTTTTAAAAAAATATTCATTTATTTATTTATTTTACATCCTGATCCCATTTTTCCCTCCCTCCTTTTTTCTCAGTTCTACTTTCCCAAGCCCCCTCTGTTCCCAATTGCCAATCCACTTGCTACTCCATATGTCCTTACAAAAGAGCAGGTCTCCCATCAACAAATCATTGTGTGTCAAGTTGCAGTAAGACTAAGCACCTCCCCAGGTATTAAGTCTGGGCAAGGTGATCCAGTGTGAGGAGTAGGGTCTCAAAAGCCTGTAAAAGAGTCAGGGATAGCTCCTGTTCATACTGTTAGGATGAACTAGAGGATGAAGCTAAACAACTGTAACATATATGCAGAGAGAGTGCTGGGATCAATCCCAGGTACGTTTCCTGCTTGCCACTTTAGTCTCTATGAGCCCCTATGAGCCCAGGTTTGTTTATTCTGTGAATTTTCTTGTGGTGTCTGAGCTCTCTGGCTCCTACACTCCTTTCTCCTCTTCTTCTGCAGGATTCCCAGAACTCTGCCTAATATGTAGCTGTAGGTCTTCATCTGTTTCCATCAGGAGCTAAACAATTCCTCTCTGATGACAATTGCACGAGTTCAAGCTACATATCAGCTATTGCTATGAGTCTAAGCTGGGATCTTCCTTTTAGATTTCTGCGAGATTCCCTTGTTCCAGATTTTTTTCTGACCCTAAAATGTAACCCCATTTCCCAGTAGTATCTTTCAGTACTTTGCCCTCTACTCCTAATCTGATTGCTCTTGTTTCCATCGCCAACCATCACAAAATTGTGTCCAATCACAAAATCGCCACTATTTCCCATTCCCAGGGAGATCTGGGTGCCCTCATCCGGAACTCTCTGTGTTACTTTGTCTCTCTGGGTCTGTGGATTGTAGCATAGCTATCCTTTATTTTACAGCTAATATCTGCTTATGAGAGAGTACATACCATGTAAAGCCCACTATAAATGGTTGTGAGCCACCATGCAGTTGCTGGGAATTGAACTCAGGACCTCTGGAAGAGCGGCCAGTGCTCTTAACCACTGAGCCATCTCTCCAGCTCTGCCCCCTACTCACATGGTTAATCTTGATTGTCAGCCTTGCATGATTTAGCTTCACCTAGGCAACAACCCCCCAGGCATGTCTCTATTGGTAATTGAAGGGAGGTTAGAATGAGGTGGAAGGCACACCCTGGAATGGGTCGTGCCATTCTGTGGATGGGAGGCAGGATTGAATAAAATGGAGAAAGTGAGCTGAATATTTACATCCACTTCGCTTTGCTTCCTGACTGCAGATGCCATGTGACCAGATGGCTCATTTCCATTACCTCCTTGTATCCTCACAAACTGAAAGCTAAAGCAAACCCCTCTTCCTTTAGGTTGCCTTGTCAGGTATTTTGTACCAGCCATGAGGAAAATCACAAATACACCCACTGGCTAAGAGACACAGACCATTTGGAACCTCCAGAGATCCCAAGCCTCACCTCATTAATGAAACCTTATTCCTTCCCTGGCTAACTTGTTTTCAATCATATATATATTTATCACCAATGTTAGACAAGCACAAACGAAAAATTCGTGTTATCCTAGATTTCTTCATTTTCCTATTCCCTGGCATTCCATGAGTCACCAGTCTTTGTATGCGATATGAATGTAAATCCATCCGTCTGCTGAATGTTTACCATACATCCCTTTGTTGACCCCACTCTGCATTTCCCAAGAGCATCAGTGTTAGCAAATAAATTCTGGTCTTTCTGGCTCCAACCTTCTTCCTCTCTCAATTGTGTCTTCATGCACTGCAGCATGAACAATTCCATAACACTCAAATCTGATTATGGCATGCTCTCCTATTCTGCTTAAAACACTTTAATGTCTTTACAATGCCAGAAGAATAAATTTTAGTACCGATACCACCAGGAAATGCATTTGTAACCTGAACGCTGCCAATATATCCAAACTAATTTCCATCTTCTCGCTAGAAATATATAAAATTTCAAAACCTATAGACATAATAAGCATCTGCAAAGTCTTAAGTGTGCTATTATATTTCTAGTCATATCCACTTCAGCTCAAATTATCATGTCTTTTCTGAACTCCTGCAGAAATTCTTTCTTTTATCTCATTCCATAAGCACAGGCTCCAAGGGGCCTCAGAGTGAATTTGCAAAACATAGCCAGGTCATGTCAACCTTCTGTCTGTTTCTGCAGGGGTTTCAGTCAGCCCTAGATTAAAATCCACATCTTCTTCCTTAGTTTATAAGCTCTACCTGGTCTGATTGTCACTTGTTTGCTCCTCCTGTTCTATTCAACTCACACCATTCCTATCCTCACCTGAGGTCATCCCTGCCTCAGTGTGTCCGGAGCCATCTGCAGTTCTTCTTCCAGGCCCACATTGTGGCTTCTCCTTTCTGCTTCAGGGTTCAGTTGTCACCTCATAGGACTCCTTGGCCATACCATTAAATACTATCTTTCCTCCCACTCTCTCTTACATTTTTATGTCTTACAATCCTTCCTGGCATTTTTCACTGTGCATGTTCAGCTTCATTATTTTATAGCTTGGGTACAGCCATCCCTTACTCAACTATAAGTCCATCCTTTCTTGCCAAAAAGTACCAGTGCAGCAATATTCCTTCAGTGGAATGCTTCAGCGACTCTGTGTGTACGGTGATGGAGTAGCTATTGCTGCTGCAACTTTAGTACTTACATCCTGGCTACTGGTTATTTTCTAAGTTCCTCATCAATTTCAGCATTTGGTTCAAACAGTTTTTCTGGGATTTCCTCTCTTTGCCTTGAAAGCATGGGTCACACTCAGCTTAGCTGCTACTATTGTACACTGCTTCGGTTCTGGTACCAAACCACTTAATAGTTAACTGCTGTCAAGCCCTTCTACCTAACTGGACCTTCTTGGAGCAGAAACTGACTTGTACACATATCCATACCTTCTGCCTATAGGGTAGTTTTTAAAATAGAACAGGTATTTCTTGAGGAAATAATTAATGTACATCACCCTATGCCAGGTTGTAGATAAAATGTTATAACTATAATAGTCATAGTCAGAAGTTATAACCTTAAGAGTAATAAATAAACTAAATTAATTCATCTCTGTTTGGGCTTATATATCTAGTTTTCATGTATCTATATATGTTACAATCTATCTAGTTATCCTATCTATCTATCATTCTAAAGTAGCATATAAATATATATGAATACAAATCAAATGTAATCATTCAAAACAGTAATGTAAAAATAGTTATATGTAAGTGATGATTCATATACTATTCACTTAATATTTAACTACATATAATGAATAATTTACTGCAGATGCTATTACTGGCTCTAGTTATAGGTACTTATCTTTTGGATTTACATAGCTTTATGTTTATACATATTAATAGGTTCACAACAAAAGAGAGTAAAGATCAATAAATGTGTAATATTTAGTTCATTAGAAATCCCTTAAAAAGGCATTTAGTTGATTAATAAAAGATCTAAATAACAATAATAAATAAATATATGTAGAGAAAGTATTTAAAATCTTTAATTTAACTTTATATGAAGGCCATTAACAGATCAGAAGTAGTGTTCATGTTAATGTATAGAACTATAAATATCAAGTGTGTTCTCACATCAGCATCCTTTGTTTCAGTTACCTGTTCGTTTTTGGCAATTGTATCCACTATCCTTATTTTTGAGATAAACAACTTTAATGATCTTTCAGAGAACCATGATTTTGTCTGTTTTCTATTAGCATCACCAAGGAGCTTTACAGCATCCCCTATCCTTCATCGTATTGATGAATAAGTGCACTTGGCACTTGTTTACTAGGTTTGCAGTTTCCCTAGCTTTCTGAAATTCCAAGTTTTGAATCACTCTGCTCCCTTTGTACCCGGTCCTTGGAGTAAAGGTACATCTCCAAGTAAGATCTACAAAAGATAGATGACTCACGCACTTTCAGATCCTTCCAGAATAAACAGAGGAATGGAAGGAGTAAAGAAATGGAAGGGAAGATGCAAAGACTTCACAATCCCATCACAAAACGTAAAATATCAAATCTGAAGAAATATTCTAACTTATTGAGAGATGTGAATGGATAAGGTACTACAGTACATAAACCAAGAGACAAACTCGTTAACTGAATGTTAAGTTCCACGAATTGACAGGTGTTTGTAAAGTACCATATGATAGGCACCCATCTGAAAAATAAGATACAATTAGAATTACATATGATAGGCACCCATCTGAAAAATAAGATACAATTAGAATTACATATGATTGGTAACAACCCCAGTTAATAAGAATAATAGTATCCCTAAGAATATATTTTACAACCCAGAGAAAATAACACAATATAAAAATAAAGATAAAAGAAAACCAAGATTATAGTTTTTTTAAAATTTTAGTATTCATTTCTTATAACTAAGCAACTGCACATTTATGTCATCTCTGTCCTTGGGGGCCTTAAAGAATTTACTGTTTTTAACATATGTATATATAGTCTTGACTTTGATTATAAAATGTGAGATTGATTCATTAAGAGAGATGTATGATTTCATGTTAAAATGTTTATCTAGAATCTCTCAATCTCTACTGTTTTTGTATAATAGAGTCTTTCCCCAAAACTAAACAGATTGATAGCTTATTCAATTCATTGCTTATAAATCAATTCAACTTTTGCCATCATCAATAAGGATTCTTAAGTTAATAACTGCTGTGACAAGGATAATTAGTCTTTTCTAGGGAAAAGTACTCTCTGTGGTTATCCAATACCAAGTGGCCTACCCTAAGAACATTTACATATGGATCAACACTAAATGGAATCAGTAGGCTTATATTTACTCATATATCTGTATGCATATATAACAATAATAATTTAAAAAAAGAGGCCATGAATTTGAGAGAGAGCTCAGGGAAACAGAAAGAGATGGAAAGATATGGGGAAATGTTATGATTACAATGCACATATA
>JAQHUG010000017.1:7131616-7151693 GCA_028555095.1 Dicrostonyx torquatus | reverse complement strand
TGGTGGGCCAGTCCCTCACGGTCCTGACTTCCTTGCTCCTCTTCTCCCTCCTTCTGCTCTTCCACTGGACCTTGGTAGCTCAATCCCTTGCTCTGATGTGAATGTGGGTCTAAGACTCTTTTCAGACACACTGGGTGCTGAAACAAGGCATGCACAAGCTGCATTCAGCTGCTTTTACCGATGATGCTCGGGCTATTGAACCAAAGCAGTTCTCTGTTGTGGTACCACAAGGAGCTCCATAGCTGACTGCCAGCTGACCGTGAGCCACTCTCAGATTCTAGAAGTTACCTAAAGCCCTTGGCTTGTGACTCCATTTTCTATTTCCAAACATAGTCGTGTTGGATGCAACATTCTCATGACTCATGTGCCGTCATCTCAGGGATTCCTGCTCTACTTTCCTAAGGTCTCTGTGATAAAATTGGGAACAATTTTCTGACAATGTCAGAAAAAAGTCTGACAATGGAAAGATTTTTTAATCACACCAGTAAGGTTATTATTGACAATCAACATAACATATTCACAGGGACTCTCGATTAAGGTAGGAGTATTTCTCCTTCTCCCCACTCATCCAGATTATTAGAGCCACATACATCTAAATTGACTCTAACTCCTTTTTTTCAGAACAAGAAACAAAGGAAGACAGTAATGGTGGTGACGGATGGGAGCGTCTGACTTATAGGGGAAGGGTTTGATGGGATTGAAAATGAAAGTTTCATCCTCTCATGATTTTGCCTGCATTTGACTATAAAAAAGAAAAGAAAATATGTCTCAGTGTTTCTTTTCTTATCTGTGAGTTGCTACAGAAGTCGAGATGTCCTCCCTGAATGCAATAATGACAGGAGGTCATAGCAGATCACAAAGACTGTGGGCAAGAGTTACTTTCAGACACCAAAGAATAGTGTCATCGTTGACCTGCCGAAGGCCAAACACTTGAAACACACAAAGCATTGAAAGAAAACATAAGCAAAGAAGAATTATCTTTGCTCATCTAATTCAGAAAAGACTTGCAGGAAATTATGTTTAACTTGAGCACTGCAGTATGTAGGGAGTTTAATAGAATGAAAAAAACTGGTAGGAGAAATCTTAAGTGAATAGAAAAGCAAGCACATAGCTTTGCAATTTGAGAAAAACAATTTTGAATTTTGAATCCCCCCTGTGTATGTATATATGTGAGTGTGTGCTTGCACACATATGCATGTATGTTGATGGAGTACAAAAACATGTACATAACTCAGACATATTAATATTATGAATTGGTCATTCCCAATGGAGTGAAATAAATCAGTTTTCTGTTGATTTTGCCCATAGAATTACAGTGGGTCCTTAGAAAGTACAATCGCTTTTTTCATTTAAACCCATTAATGCTGACCAGTTCCTTATTTTGCAAAAGGTCTAGTTACTATGGTGATGTGCCAAATAATAACTCTGCTTTTGTCTATATTCCAATGAAAAATAAAATAACTGTGTGTGACTTCAGTAATCCAAATTACTGACAGAGGAATCCAAATTACTCTGAAGATAAGAACACTAGCTAACACTAAATGAAACAGGACGAGTAATGACATTGATATTAAATTTTTAGAACAGTAATTAGTTCAAAATTATGGTGACAATTTCCAACAAGATATCTTTTCAGCTAAAAGAGAGAGCAGGGGAGAAAAAAAGAAAGAGAGAGATGGAGAGAGCAAGAAGGAGTGTGTATGTGTTTGTGGGTGTGTGTGTGTATATGTGTGCTATGTGTGTGAGAGAGAAAGAGGGAGGGAGGGAGAAGGAGTGTGTGTGTGTGTGAGAGAGAGAGAGAGACAGAGAGACAGAGACAGAGAGACAGAGAGAGAGAAAGAGACACAGAGAGAGAAAACACCTTTTTTTTTAAACTCAGTGTAGGAATAAGAATCCAAGTGCACGAGATTTGACAAAGGAGAGGTGAGAAGAACACTATGAGCATTCTACTCTGCGTCGGAGCAGTACTAATCTCCATAAACCTGTGGTTATAATATTTAATATTCCCAAACATCTGAGGATAGATTCTGCAACACCTTTTAAAGATATAAAGAAGCTGAGATCCAGTGGAGGGAGGTAAATATACCCACACTGCAAGGGAAAAACTTTGAATCCCAGTACTATCTGACTCTATGGAGGTGCAAATTTCTACAATTTTTATGTGCAGTGTGTGTTATGTCTAGGAACCAGATAGTAACTGCTAAACCTGTAGACAAAATATAAACCAGCAGATTCCATCAACGTTATACTTACGGACTTCCTTTAGATTATAAAACTCATTGACTACAGATAACTTTTCTAAGATATGTTTTGACAACTGCTAATTTTGAGCCATTGAGCCACTGTGATTCCCTTTCTTGACAATGAGGACATAGTGTGGGAAGAGCTTGTGGGATGAAAATTTGCCAACGACAGCTGCATAAATGAGCTTATAGACTGTATTTAACTGGCTGGGTGTTTGTCTGACAGATCAAGGAGACAAAATAATTGTTATACTAGTTGGCTAGTACTTCTATATCCAAATATCACAGGCCTTGTCTTAACCAAGAGAATGTTTATTTGTTCACAGGTGTGGAGGTTGGACAATCCAAGATCAAGGTTGTTCTTTTAAGAGAATACAAAGAAGGCTAACCTCCAGACAATAACAAGTGACAAGTGGAGTTCTCTTTAGATCTGTTTCCAAACCCTGCCTCCTTATGAGGATTCCAGGATGTTTGAGTAGAAGTCTACCCTATGAGTCTCATTTTAGCTTCAAGGGAAAGATCTTCAAACCTGGTCATATCCTAAGGTTCTAGGGGTCAGTACTTCAAATGATGACATATGAGTTTTGGAGGAAAAGTACAATTCAGTCCATAATACTGAGAAGGGAAACATCAAAAGAACAACTGGGAGTTTGAGACATATACGATAAAATATATTTCTAAAGATTATGTTATAATATTGATGTTATGGTATGTAATTATACTAAAACCAATGTCAATTCATTATACAAATGAGCAATCATGGGATTGACTATGTCCTGTCTTGGTATTTTTATGTCTACTAAACTAGAACACATAGTCTCTGGGTTCCACTCTAAGGCTTAATCTGCTTTATGATTTGGTCGTAGTTTTGTTAATGGTTTTGTTTTATTGTTTCTTGTCTATTATCTTACGTATTGGTACTTTTACTCTCCCTTTTGTAACTTCCAAGAACAGCTACTGCATGATGCTTATTTCAAGAGAAAAAAAAATTCTTTACTCTCTTGGGCTCTTTTCAGATAATTTCCTATCCACAGTTATTACTGGGAAAAATGAGGGGAAATGCAGAAATGATGAATGGGAGAACAAAAGGCCTCCAAGTGCAACACTGAAAATAACGATCAGACTTTTCAAAAAATAGGTAACAAAATTGGATGCTTTACCTTTTCTTAACAGGTTTCCTTCCTTTCCTTGTTAGACTATAAAATAGCCCATTAGTGTGGAGCCATTATTGCTCTAATGACAGTGCCTAAACATGAGAAAAGCAGCTCTTTCATCTCACAGTAAGAGGCGAACACTATCCTTCTATTTATTTTGTCAAAGAACAAAGATTGATTTTTTGAAGCTTCCAAGGTTTTTGTTGCGTTCTCTTGTTTTGGGCCTGAAATTGGTTGTCAGGAGTAAACGTAGCTGAAATATTATATCTACTGAACAGATGGAACAGGGTAGTATTCCCTAGGATATCTTTAATGTGGGAGAAAACCAAAGTTTTTATAGAGAAAACTGTCATGTTGATAACATTGCGCCAATTTGTTTAGAATTCTCAAGTAACTGGAAATCCAAAGGTAGAGGCTGTCTTTTAGGATGTCAGTTATAGACACTTAATTTAATTAAGGAGATGAATGCATTTAGTCAATGCAAGTGAGCCATACTGGCGCATTTTACACTAGCATCTAATAGGCTATAGCCACTTAAAAATTGCTTAGCATTATGTTTGGCAGATCAATTATTCATCAAATTGATGGTGAGACATTGACACACATACCAGCTAATGAACTTAGAAAATGTTTCAATAGTACTGTCACCTTTTTATTAAATTGATGGTGAGACATTGACACACATACCAGCTAATGAATTTAGAAAATGTTTCAATAGTACTGTCACCTTTTTATTAAAGCCAATAGCTTCAAGCACAGTAGCTTTATACAAAAGTAAACACAACAGAGCACTTGTTCAAAATCAAAACAGCACTGTAGAAAAGAATGGTGGGTAATAAGGGACATTACCTTAGGGGTAAGGAAGGCACTTTTCTAAGCAGATGTAACGTTGTGTTGTTTAGTTTCAATAGGGGTCAGGTCAGAACAGACAAACAGGCTGTTCTTAGGTCCCTCATAAGGAAAGCCCCCTCAATGTTGCTCGTTCCTAGTGCTATCTTCTTTGTTTTAATCCTGAGTGTCGGGCACCTTGGGCACTATGCCAAAAGATTAGGATAGGTAGTTAATATGTTCTTTTCAATGTAAGAGATCCATTACAGTAACCATAGTGTCCAGGGAGTCAGTGCCCCTGCATTCATTTCCTTGGATAGGCAAATTCCCCATTAAATAATACTGAGATGGCATCGCTAAATGACAGTGTTGACATCACAAGCTAGCTCTCTAAAGAAATCATGGCTTCTGCCTTGGGTGCTCTCTTAGATCAGTCTATGAAGAGCTCAGCCAGTATGAGTGAAGACAAGCTAGTAGACTTGTTGAGAAATTCACTGGAGAGAAAAGGCCTCCCACCAACGATTCGCACCAAATGCCTGGCCAAAGCAAGGAACCAAGCTCACAGTCTTCTTAAGTGGATGATGACCCTTGAATGACACAAAGCTTACAGAAAGAATAGGTACATTTATGGTGCACAGAAGTTATGAAATAACCAATGCTCTGGGAGCAATTTAGAAGGTAGTGTGAGGGTTAGTTTTAAATGTCAATCTGATACAGCCTAGAACCACCCAGGAAGTAGGAATCTTATTTGACAAATTGCCCAGAACATGTTGTTCTGATGATCTGCACCTAGATCAATTTAGCATGGAATGACTGTTCCCTCTTAGAGTGTTCTTACAGAGACAAATGCATGGGATGTCCACACATGCATACAAAATGTTCACACCTATGACAGATTGTCTTGATTGGTGGTTAATGTGAGATGGCCTAGCCCACTCTTGGCAGCACCATTCTTGGGCAGGCAGGCTTGTGCTTTACAAGGAAGCTAGCTGACTATGAGCCTATAGTAGGCCTATAGGCAATGTTCTGCCAGGAGCTCTGGTTCAAACCCCTGCTTAAGTTCCTGCCCTGGCCAGCCTTAGTGATACACTGTGACACTTAAGTGGAAGCCAAATAATCCCTTTTCCCCCCTCAGTTGTTTTTGTTGATGGTGTTTATCACAGTGGGAAAAAAAGGAAACTAGAGGTGGTAATAGCCAACTAAAGTATTAATATTCTATAACATTGAAATAACCTCTTGAAAATCCACAGTGTTTCTTCTGTACTCCACAAAATATGAACTCAGTTTTATTTTTTAAGTATGTGTGGGTGTTCTATGAATTTGTATCTCTTTGAACACCCTAGGAGGGAATGATTGTTCCACACTAGATAGATGCAGGCTCAGCTCATCAATATTTTATTGTGTCCTGCTGGCCCAAGAAAATGAATTCAACGTTGAACTGTTGAAAACAATACAATGGAAAAGATCATACAAATGTTACCTTGTAATCAGGCAAAGGATGCTCCCTTATGTATGGGTAGGGATGCAGAATATTTACTCATACAAAGGTACCACAGTGTAAATTTGTGTTTGGAAGACATAAACCTGTGAAAGAAGCTGAGCTGAACTGCATCTCTCTTCCTGCCCCTCCCCAAATGGAAGCACTTCTGCCTTCTCTAGGAACTCTTTTCCCTTTCGCCATAAAAGAGAACAATGGGTGGCTAGGAATATCTATGCAATTTAAATTTCTCCCAGACTTGCATTATTTCTCCCTACCATAAAAGCTAAGGAATCAGGAATGAGTTCTAGGGCCCCTAAGGAAGCATTGTCCTAAGCTTTTACCAGCAGATTCCACGAAAGCTCCTAGTAATAAAAAGACACAGCCAGTCGTTTCACCACCTATGCGGAAGCCCTGGAGCAGTTCGTCTTTAAAGTGGGACTGCGCCACTGTTTCCTGGAATTGGTTATGCTGCATCTTTCTGTCTGTGTTTTCATCTGTAGTACTTGGTTAAAAACTTCGAAGTTTACAGTTGTGTAAAAGTAAGGAGAGAATTATATAAACCACTGGAACTTAAAATTACAGAAAGAAAAGAAAAGTTGACTATCAGAGTAAAATTGAGCAATGATATAAGAAGACAACAAATACAGATTCTAAACAATAAAAGAAACAAAAATTGAGAAGCAGATAATCGGCGACTCCACAGTGAAAGGTTGGCTTTCCCCAGCCCTCCAACTCTTTCTACACATTGGAACACAACCGTCGTCTCCTTCTGAATGTCAGAGATCAAGAAATCACACTTGAGTCCTCTCTCCTGTCACAGCACATTTCCAGTATGCTGGAGATGACATAGTCTCCCACTATCCTTGGTATGGGCTATAATGCAATCATTTCTTTCATTGGCCGCACTGCTGCCACATTGATCTAAATAATCACTGTCTGGCCTGGATTGTAGCACTACTCTCCAATTATGTCCTCTTGTCTTTTAGCTTTGTGGTTTATTTGAACCACAAAACTTTATACTTTAACCTCCAAAACCTATTGGAATTACTTAACATAAAACTATGCAAGAATCTGTAATCATTGGCACCCAGCTACCACCCCAATGTCAGTTTCTCCCCTTTCCTTGGTCGTCTCTTCCTCCAACAGACTCAGAGCATGATGGATGTCCCCCAGGATCTGCATTCAGGAACACCTCACTAACTGTCATGAAAAGGCACATATTAAATTCATCTGACCACAATTGTTACCTTTTTTACGTGTCCTACAGCCTACCCCACTTTACACTGTATGAACTCTTTACAAAATAGCATACTCTTCTGTAAAGTCTAGCCCTCTTGCATACTTGGACAACGTCTCTGAATACGTCATTGCTAGATAAATTCTTGTCTCAAGGCTGTCACTAGAAATTACCACAAACATGTGGCTCCAAACAGTAAGGACTTATGACTTCACACTCTGGAGATGTCGGTGTGTTAGAGGAACTGCCTTCCCCTGGAATCTTCAGGACATCACTCTTCCGTGCCTTTCCCCGACTGTAGTTCTTGCTAGAAACCCAGGATATTCCATGACTTAATTTTCATCTGCCTTCCATTGCATTATCTTTGCATTGTGTCTCCTCATCAGGTCACAAGTCATATGGAACCGAGAGTCCAAACTACCTTAGCATGATGTAATCTTCATATGACAGGTGTGTTAACTAATGACCCTATGTTCAGATGACATCACAGTCTTATGTTCTGGCAACTGGAAATTCAATTTGTTTAGGGAAATAACAAAATTACACCCATAACAATTCCTAAAATATTATTCAAAAGAAATAAATGAAGACGTGAAAGTGGCACAGATTCTTATATATACATTTGTATTTGGGAGTAATGTGATTGGCGCTCCTCTAGTTTACGTAGAGCTGAAAGGACAGACCTAGCAGTGAGATGGACCTACTTGTCTTCACTGTATCTTTGTCTGTCAACTTACACTCAGACCTTGTTATAATGTTACAGGGTTATCTATTATTCTTTTCTTTCTTTGCTTTTTTGAGACAGGGTTTCTCTGTTTAACCTCCATGGCTCTCCTGAAATTTGCTCTGTAGACCAGCCTGGCCTCATGTTCACATATATATCTGCCTGCTTCTGCCTTCCAAGTGCTGGGATTAAAGGTGTGCGTTACCACCACCTGGCTATATATTTGTAATGTGACTTCATATTACAAAAATGTGATTCCTTAAAATGTATAAATCAATAGATAATAACCATAGAAAGTTTAATATTCAATGTGGTTTTACAATGTCTTCCTGGACCCCATATCCTCTCTGCTTTGAAAGTCATCACAAGGGTCACTGCCTCAGACAGCCAGAGGACAGACAATGATTTAGCATCCCATCAGCGAGGAAAAGCATCAGCATGTCGTCATAAGTGACAGTAACTGCTCCTTTTTTATTTGCAAGCATAAGCTCCCTTTTAATTTTCTGATTGTAAGCTTTATTTCTAAATCCCACAAAGCTCTAATCTCTTTTTTATTTTCAAATAATAAATTATCAGTGCATCACAGATAAGCAAGTTATGGGATAGCTGTTCTCCTCCAGAGCTCAGCAGTTTTCGACCTTTCATTCTTTCCTTCCTACCCCTCTTTCAGTCAGAACTGACACTTATGATCAGAAGCACCAATGTTCAATCTAAAGAAGAGCATTCAATCTCAAGTTCGGAAGAGGGCATGTCTTATTCTACACTCTGTTTTCTACATAAACATACTTCACACACATGAAAATGTACATATGCACACACATTTGTAGACACACCAAGAAATTCCAAGGGAAAATATTTGCAAGGAGGACTACCTTGTTCATAATTTCCCACAATGACAGGTTGTGCACCGCTGCTGCTTCTTGGGATAGTTTAAGCAGCAATACATAATATTTTATTGACATTGCTGTAATCAGAATGTGTTTTCCATGGACATCAATTCTGCTTGCTATAATGAGAAATTGTTCCTACTAGGAAGAATTTCTCAAAATCCATCATAGATGCACCAGGAAAAAGTACTTGCTGGAAGATAATAAGTCAAGTGATTCAAAGCCTATTTAAATGATGCAAGGATATTAAATTAGGTACTTGAGTCATAAAAATACATGAAGGTAGCAATAAAAATTACAAAAACTTTAGAAATATTTACCTAGAATTTAAGCAAGCTAGAAAAAAGAGGAAAAGTAACTGCCATCCCCAAGAGCCACATCTTGAGAAAACCTATTAGATTTTAGAAGAAAGAAAATCATTCTTTTCTTGTGGTTTTGCAGTCTTTTCATTTACCTCTTCTCTTCATACACAAATTTCTAACTAGTCTACGTTACCAATGTATTTAGGTGTTGGTTCTTCTACCAAGCTATGAGTTCTTGCATGAGCCTAGTACCTGCTTTGTTATCTACCAGTAACTATAAATAAAATCTTGGAGTTGTCGCTCAGTACTGTCCTGTTGAATGACTGTGTCACTAACCCTACAGATGGATCTTAATCCTGAGATATCTGACACCCCTTGTCAAGCTCTACCATTGTTGTCTTCATTGTACCAATTTCTCCAACACTTACTGCTTGGATATTCATTTCTCAATTCTTCAAAGTAAGAAAAATAACATACTCCCAATTATAGAATATATGAGATAAAAATCATAAATAAATATCCACCTAAAGTAGTTTCATGTATAGAGAGCCTGTTAAAAAATTAGTGCTTGATTTGGGAAGTATTAAACAGAATGGTGCTGCTGATTTAAGCTAGTGGGAAAATGATAATGAGTATTTATTATTTACCTCGCTTTGATATTCTTAGGTGTTGCCTCTACAACATATTGCACAGGATATGTAATCAGACAGTCCAAATTCTAATTGCTGCTTTGCTTATGAATTCTGTCTGGATTTTATAAAATCATTAACACCTTTTGATCACACAGGAGAATAAAAGTTACAACCTGACGTAACCTCAGTGTGAATTACACAAACAGACCCCAAGGGCAGACTAGTTTTGCATTGCACTAATCAATACATTAATTTACTAATAAACTGATTTCATTCATCATCTCATCAGTATTGTAGCAACTTCCTACTATAAAGCAAAACTTGACCTTATTTGAAAGTTATTAATTATAGTTTCTGACTTCAAGTTTTATACCGTTTCATGGAGCATGCAGAATGTAATAAAGCAAAGGTTTTGGAAAAACTGTAAAAGCTAAAATATAATTTTTCAATTTTTAATGAGTTGAAAACAATTTATTTATTTTGAAAATCATTCACAAGACCTGGAATGCAACACCTCAGAAGAATGGGAATTATAAGGTCAGATGCTGAATATGTAAATTAGGTAGTGTCACCTTGAATTTGTCATTTTAACTCTCTGAGGCCCAGCATTATTATCTGGGCAATGGCATGAGAACATATGCTTCATTAATGTGATGATGTACAATGCACAGGGCTCAAGGTTTAGTGGAGGAATAGAGGTGAGCTACAGGCACAAGGTGCCTGAGCCTGAGGGGAGGCGTGACTGTGCATGGGAAGAACGATTACTGGGAATTCAAAACGGTCATAGACAGTGGGAATCAGAAAGTGACTTTCCAAAATGTGTTAAAGAGAAAGAAGACCAAGCAGATGGAAATCATAATAAAGAACAAGTAAGGAGTGGGTAGTCTCTAGAAGTAACGAAGAATGCTTTGTTCTTCCCAACTTCCCTCAAAGTCTCTGGATGTGTTTTTGAAAGTATATTACTTCGGAAATTGTACATTCTGAAGAACATACTTCAATTCATGTCTTTATAAGTTTCCACATAAATCAATTCTACACATTTTTATTAACATTTCCCAATTACTTTACAATTCTATGTCAATTAAAAATGTTCACTAAGTGTATGTGTTCATCTTTTCTTGTATACAACATATTTTTCCAGTGTACTACGATAAAAGGGCAATACCTTCCAGTTTTTCCAACTCTAAGCTAAGACTGTTCTTTAAGTCCCTATGAAAAACTTTCTATGAAAGCAAGGCAAGCATTCTAACATAGGTTAATAATTTTTGTGCCTAGGACATTGAGTTTGAATGTATAGGAAGATGCATTTGTAGTAGTCTAAAGAAGATTGGAGCATTAATAAAATAAATAAATGCTTTTTAAAAATCTTTAATGTTGCTGCCAACATCTGAATAGTAAGCATCCTATTCCAGAAAAGTAATATGAAGTGGTTGCTGTATCAGAAGTGGAGACCTTAAGAATATACCTAAAAAAATAAGATCATGAATTAAAGGATAGGGCAGATCCTACTTAGAAAAATCAAACCATGTCTGAATATGAGTTCTATCCTCACTTAGAATTCTATACGACTAAGAAAACTTTCAAATGCAGTTGGCAAAAGTATTTAATCACTGATATTTCATACAAATCTTTGACCTTTGCTGTTATGATTCAACCTTTATCAGATTCCTCGAGGCTCAAGTCTCCTAGTGTATGAAATGAAGGAACCAACAGTCATTTTATGAAGTTTTGTGAGATTACAATAAATTATGTTTTCCCAGAGAAATTTCTTATAGTATAAGCTTCAAAATTAAAGATTTTTTCCATTAACAACTCTAAGTAAAAGAAGAACCTGTGCTCCTATATACTCTCCCTGGGTGAACTTGTTCCCAAGAGTGTACCATGTAAGTAGACAGAGAATCAATGACCATAAACATTCATTTTTGACCTGGTGACAGGTAACTGCATGATTCACACTTACTTATTTAACTATTCATAATTTGTCTACAGGATTTTGATAACTGTCAATAGAAAACAAATTCTATAAAATAGCCAATTAAGTAACATTTAATTATTTTAACATGTAAAAATTTGACTCTTTAAGTGTTAACGCAAAAATCTTTATAGCTAATACTCAGCACATAAAATGGAAAATATAAAAATGTGGAAACAGGCTATGTGCTTCAACAATATGGCAGCAGATTCGTCACAGGATAGATTGAATGTCAGCTCTCCTCTCACGTCCTTCTCCCTCACTGTACATTCATACAGCCTTGGATGACTAGGATGTCAATGATATCGTGAAACTGAGTGCAAAGAAATTGATTGAAACTATATTTCTCCTTCTGCCAGCTCCAACATTGCCTAGCTTTGTGACAACGTAACTGGCAGAATTTGGCAATTAAGTTGTGCTCGTATTAGACAGGGATCATTCTTTTTTCTTTTCTTGTTTTTAACACTAAAATGATTTCAGCCTCCATTTCTAAGTGAAAAGCCAACAGCGTTCTCAGGAACAAACTGAATTTTGACATAAATGATCATGATTTTGTTGGTTCACTTGTGAAAACAGTAAGACAATGAATATGA
The DNA here is from genome assembly GCA_028555095.1 of Dicrostonyx torquatus. Classification (NCBI taxonomy): domain Eukaryota; kingdom Metazoa; phylum Chordata; class Mammalia; order Rodentia; family Cricetidae; genus Dicrostonyx; species Dicrostonyx torquatus. The sequence goes on along the minus strand of JAQHUG010000017.1, from coordinate 7,139,641 downwards.
TTAAGTTAGTGATGAAAATGAGAAGTTAAAATCAATAATGCCATATCCTTGCAGTACTACTTAAATGCTCTGCACTTTCATTTGCCCATCTCTAAAATGCAGGGCTAGGGTTAAGGTTAGTACCATCCTCATGATGACATGTTTAATGCTAAACATCTTGATAATACTGTCTGTATTCTGACTGTCACCCCATAATTGAATGCAGACAGTGCATGAGCTAATGTCAGCTGGGGAATAAAGGAGTTGAAATTGGTGAGGTTAATAGGCTCTCAGTGCTGTGTTGCTGAGGGATGAGGAGAAGAACCTAAATTTCTATTAGGGTTTTGACACAGAGCATTCAAATATGGAATGAAGAAATCTCTCTGAGGCCACTCCCATCCCTAGCAATCACTCCCAGTGACCTTGTCAGAAAAACAGGGCCAGAATGTAAGCCAGGTTGCCCATCTTGACCTTTAAGGATCTAAGGGAAAATGAATTTTGATATGCATTTTTGCTAAGTATAGCTAAACAAATGTGTTAGGCTTTCCAGTGACAAGATGATCAAGGCAGGGACAAAAAGGCCAACACATGAAAATTAAATATGACCATCTCTGTGACTTAAGAGATCATTACAAAATTCAAAATGGACTGGCTTATAAAGTTGGTTTGATCAGACCATCAGGACTAGTTCAACCATAGTTTCCCTCAATGGCTATTTGCAATGAATGAATTTGCAATGAATATTTGGTAGGTAAGGCAAAAAGCATTTGACCCACAAATGAATGGCTAGTTGTACTGAGTTAAAAGGAAGATTGCACCATCAAACTCAAAGACTTTTAAAGATAAATAAAGATAAAGAACAATATTTTAGTAAAATTATGATATAGTTATAAAATATTGCATGGGATATGTTTATGCTAAATTATTTCTTATTAATTATATTCAATTTAAACTAAGTGACATGGATTTTGCCTATTGACTCTATCACGGACATGCAGTGGAAAATTCCTTTCTAACTCCTGGGCATCTGATACGGCAACATTAGGAGATGATATTTTTCAGTCCTCAGAGATAAATGGGGCCATTAATTTAAGGTTCTCATAATGGGATCATGGAGAACATCAGAACCAGCAATAGCAAAAAGTCTGAAATTTGACTGCTGGAAGAATACAAAGGAAAAACATGGAGATTCAAGCAAATGGAAATTGCTGATAATATAGGAGAGTACATTATAGAATATATTCGAATATGCAGGAAAATTCTCCGGTTTTCTAATTTCTGGCCCAGTGACTAAGTTTCCCAGTCTGTGTATTTTTGTTATAGCAGTCAAACATAACAATGAAGTGCTAAGCTCTTTTTTTCCTTTTTTTATTAAAAGAAAAATTTACATTTACTCCCCTTGTTCCCAGCCCTCCCGCTCCCCCACTACCCCACCGCCCTCCCCCTGCTTCCTTAAGATGGGGCAGGATACCCTGTCCTATGGGAAGCCCAAGGCCCTCCCCCCTCCATCTCAGTCTAAGAAGATGTGCATCCATATAGACTAAGTTCCCAAATAGTCAATACATGCAGAAGAGATATTGAACAACAAAAACTATTCCATCTCATTCAAAGGCATTTTCAATAGAGGATCAATCACCACAGATGGCATCAATTTTCTTAAATTTCTACAGTCTATTTGTGTTAACCTCTAAACCCCTAAATAAAGTAATGTCTAGTAAAGGTAATGAAACATATTCCAAGTACATCTCTCACTATAGACAGTATCTTCAACTGATTGACCCTAACTACATCCCTTATTGAAATGAACCAAGGTTTTATTTCTCTTTGCTGCAGTTAACATCCTTCCAGTGACTTTCTTATTTACACTTTCTCTTCTTCATTAAATCTCAGTTTATTCCCTGTAGCTCTTTAGTTGGTATTTTTATCTGAAAGCCGGTTTAGTAACTTTAGATGAAACAGCAAACAGTTTACCCAAGGCTTGTGAACAAAACATGAATTTCAATTATTTTTCTGTACTTCAGAAAATATGTGTTCTGCAGAACTGTTGGGAAATTCAATCAAGGTTTCCCGATTCTTTGATAAATTTGATTGGTATGAAGTCTCCCAATTCTCTACCTTGCTAATAAGCTATTTCACTTATAATTTAGCACACACATTGAGATGGATGGACCTTTGCACAGTTCAAAATTTATTCTATAAAAAATAGAGCCTTTTGACAATGAACTGATTTACTGAGTATTTTCCAATTTGGCATACATTTTTTCCTGAACTTTCCTGTACACACGTATGATGCAATAGCTGAAACAGATACACACAAACACACAGATACAGGTACATTTTTTCTTTGGTGATTAAAATTGAATCTAGGTCTCTGATGCTAAGCAAATGTTCTACCAAAGGCATATTGTCAGCCATAATTTTATTCTTTGAGACAGCATCTCCTTCAGTTGTCCAGCTTGACTTGAATCTGTGGTCTTCACTCATTGGCTTTCCTCATAACCAGGAGTATAACCATGCACCATAAGACCCAGCTAAAAGACTATTAACCCCACTTATTTTTTATTCATCTTTAAACATGATTATCACAGTGCTAAATATGCACCAGTGTCTCATTACATCAGCTACTGATTAATTTATGACAACATTAATTTGAGTTACATCCAATTATTTCTAATTTTTGAAATTATTTCTGAGTCTTACTGTATCGTTAATTTCAAGGGAAAACAGGGGGAAATGTTAGCTGAAAAAACATAATTAGCTCTCAATGAGTCTGGTGCACAGAATTTGCAAAATCATACAGAGGGCTATGCTTTATGGAATTTACTTTATGCCACCTATATATTGACCTTTTCTCTTTAACACTCATTTCATTTTTCATTCTAAACATGCAGTATAGGAACATTTGCTTGCTTGGATTGTCCTTGAGACTAAGAAGTGTTATTTACTAGTAAAACCTATTAAGGGCATGGCAAGGACTTGGGAGAGGCAAAGTTCCGTGCTACAAGTTGAGGGATGAAGGGGAATGCACCAACAGAGGGAAAATGATTCTTCAGAGGAAAAGCTTTCCCAATTATGCAACGAATGAAATTTACTCAAGTTTTAAAGAGCCAAAGGGAGAGAATATATATTCAGTAATGCTTGTTTAACTGACTTGGGCTGAGCTGTTCCACCCAAAATAGATATATTTTACATAAGAATGCTATATACCGGTTTATTATAAGTCCTACAAATCAGGTTTCTTCTGCAAGTTTGCTTACCTCCATGCATTTTAAATTCATTACTACGTTTGGTACTTCTAAGAAAAAGATATTTGCTTGCTTTCAGCCTGCTTTTTCACCTCCTCCACCATTCACAGTTCTGATTTTTAAGCTTGATTCAGTGAAGCAAGAGTGGGCATGCTCCTTGTGTGTTTCTCCCCCTGCCCTGTGTATACCTCTGTTCTATCATGAGCATGGCAGTCATCCCCCTGCCCTGTGCATACCTCTGTTCTATCATGAGCATGACAGTCATCCTCTTGCTGAACTTCAAAGTGCCTCAAACACAGGGGCTGGTTGTTGCTGTCACTGCAGGTGAGTCCTGGCACGGAGTTGTGTTGGTACCTGATACAAGCCTCATCCAGTGTGTGCAGATGGGTATGTATTCATTTGTCTGTGCGCATGGAAACAACAGGGCAAATTTGACTGTCATTTCCATTATCAGTTACTTCATTTGTTCTTCTTGTTGTTGCTGTTTAGTTTACATCCTGAGTTTAGTCTCCCCTCCCTCCTCTCTTCCCAGTCCCTCACTCCACTCTGCATTTGCCCCCCCATCCACTCCCCTTCCCTTTCTGTTTAGGAAAGGGCAGGTCCTCCATGGATATCAACAAAATATGGCATATCAAGTAACAATAAGATTAAGCACCTCTTCATATATTAAGGCTGAGCAAGGTGACCCAGTATGAGAAATAGGGTCCCATCAGTTTTTAGATAGGATCTCTCACTGACCTGGATTTCATTCATGGATTAGAATGACTTGCCATTGAACTCCAGGGATCCGAATGTCTCTGCCTCCCCATCCCTGGTATCAAAGTACCTGCCCATCGCTCCTGGCTTTCTCTTCACTTGAGTCCTTGGAAATTGAACTTAGGTCCTCACATTTACACAGAAAATACTTTACACACAGAGATGTCTTTCAAGTCCTTGGCATTAGCATGCAAACCTATCATCATTCTATTGTTACTTCTCAGTAATGTTTACAACATGCTTATGTTCTCAGTGCTTCTGCAGCATCCGAATAGAAACAAATATCACACTACCACCATAGTCACCCAAGTGGAAGTTATTTACATAAATATAAATCGCTTTATATAGCAGATCATCATTAAACTTTATGCTACGGTTATAATTTGCTTAGTACTTGAAAATGCACGGGACTTTTCCAGTAAAAAAATCTTATTTAAAAAGGCAGATGGATTTCTTTTTAACTCTCCAAGTATTGCAAACTTCTGTGGTTTAAGAAAGAAGTGTAGACATGGATTTCTTTTCCAAAAAGCAGAGCTCCATTTGACCTGAGATTATAAAATTTCATTTTCTCAATCCCTCTCCAAGGTGTTCCGTAGGTCACAGGCCAGAACACTAAGCTTTCAGCTAAGGCGAGCTGACGGAGGTAGAGGGATTTATGAGGAAGGGAGTCCCCAGGGTGGTACCAAAGAGAAACCTGGTGTGCAGGCCAAGGACCTCTTTTAAAGAAAGACATATTGTATCAGTGGTTGTAGCCATGAGACTGGAGATTTTAAACATCCCCAAAGAAAAATAAGTCAATGATCAGCTCCATTGGACATAACTGATTAGATTGCACCACGGAGGCTAATGTACAGGAAAATTAGCTGCGGGAATTGACTTGCCTCTTTTCATGGCTCCTTAAGGAAGCAATAATACTAACTGTTCTCAAAGCAACAGGAAGACTGTCAGCTGTACGCAGTCTAATATGAAATGTCCTTATTAATGTCATACCATAGCCCAATTTATGACTACTGTTCTTTGCCTAAATATACCACGGAACCCTAAAGAGTCTACTGTCCTAGCTTAATTACCAGAAATTCCTAATATGTGTCCTTATGAAACATTGAAAGTACATATGGATGGTGACATCATTAGGATGACTCCTAAAAAATTCAGGTGTTTTTTAGGGAGTGTCTATTTTTTCATATGGGAAGATGTCAGAGAGCGCTCTTTCTTTCCATGCACTGTGTCAGTCTGGTGTATGCTGCCTGACTATGCTGTTTCTATATTACTGATACAGATACTTAGCAGCAAACTAACACACACACTCATTGATAAAAAGCTCTCAGAGCTGCCTTTCTCTTTCATCATAACATCCATCCTCGTGCCATCTATATCTTCGTCTAAATTTATATTGATTCCTCGGGTTGTGGGAATATTTTTCCACCTTCTGATTCTGGTGCCTTATTTTAAAAGCATCAAATGTGAATCTCTTAAATTAATAACAACCACAATAATAATAATATTTTTATTAATAGAGAGGTTGGCAGGTGTGCCATGATTTGAATCTTCATCTCATGACTCTGATAGCTTAGTTTCAAAGCTCTCAGTCTAAGGTGTACAGCTAACAATTCATTACCACCACCATCACCACCAGCAATATCACATTTACCACCAACACTACCACCACCATGATTACCACTACTACTACTCTTACTATAAGCTTCTTATTGTTGTTGTTGTTGAAGTCTGCAAGTGTGCTATAGCTTACATGTTGAGGTCAGAGGATAAATGTTGAAGTTCATTGTTTTCTTCTACTGTGGGAGCCAAGGCTAGATCTCAGGCCATCAGGCTTACAACACAAGTCCTCTCAACGGCCCCAGCCCCAATTCTTTACTGTTGCTGGTACAGTCTCCTGTATTGCAAGCTGGCTGAAGTGACCTTGAACTTCTATACTGAGTTTGCCAGTGTTTCACACCAAGTTTATACTGTCCTAGGGACAACAGCCAAGGTTTCCTGCCCCCTAGGCAAACATTCTATCAACTGAGCTATATCTCCAGGCCACTCACTCTTTCCTCCTGTTACATAGAGTACAATTTAAAAACACATAAACATATCTGTAAACTTTTCCAATATACCAGCCTTCAATTACATTCTCCCAATTCAATAATTTCACTCTTTTCTTACTGGTTCAATACTGGTGTGCTTTCCTATCTCCCCACCATAAAATTCTCAATTCTATCTTTCTTTCCCATCCTTTCTTATATCATAGCGATTGTCACTCTTCATCATGAATTCCATGTTCTTTTCTTATGGTAGTATACTACTTACCTATAATTCTAGACTTCCAACTTCAAAAATACCTTTTTATCATAAATTCTTCACTTCCCCTTTATTATGGCCTTTGTCCTTATTTTTCACTGTTTTTATTTTACTGAGGTTTAACAATATTCATTTAGTAAATTTCTATCCAATGGCTAACAATAGGCCAAGCACCATTCTAGGTACCAAACATAGACCAAGTGAGCAGCAATGCCCTATAGGTTTATCAGTATCTAAAAGTTAATGATGTGGCCAGATAAAAAAAAAATCTACTATTACACAAAAAAGAAAATATGGAAAAAATTCCTAATCTCTTGTAATAAAAACAGGTCCAATTAAAGAAAAGCTGAAGAATATACTCTAAAACTTCTAAGTCAAGTGCTTCCATGAAAAGATTAAAGCCCCCACCAGACATTCCTAAGGAGCTTATATCATGTTTGCCTCCCAGATGTTACAAAACCTTGTATTGCTGTTATTTTTATTACAATCTTTGTGAACATTTTATATGTTAAATTCTTCAAAACACTTATTTAAAACTCTTTGTGTTACTACCCAGTTATTTGATATATTCATTTTTTTCAATCTCTCTCAACAACAACAGGAAAGATAGCTATTTTGTTGTTTGGTTGGGTGGTTAGTTAGTTGGTGGGTGGGTGGGTGTGTTGTATTGGTGGGTAGTCTTTTTTTTTTAATCTGTCCATAGTCCAAGTTGGATTCAAACTCATTATGAAGTCCAAGTTAGCCTAAACATCATGTTAGCCATTTTGTGTCACCCTACAAATACTAGAGCTCTAATCATGTGCTGCCATACCCCAGCAAAGTTATGCACATACTTTATATATGGTTATAAATTAAGTTTAGCAGTTACATGGTTGACTTACATTGATCCATCTTAAAGACAGTGATCTTATTTGAAACTAGCAAAGAGTATGAACAATTCTTGAACGTTACATATGATATTATTCCCAGATGTAAATGGTTACATGCCCTACATTCCCGCATGGTTTAGAACCTGGAATTATATTCTAGAAGTTGAAATAGTAATGAATATGATACATTGTACTACTAAGTACAGTCAATCACAATTTCACACTTCTATTACCATGCAAGCATTCCCATTTAGAAAGTCTAGGATGTCAATGGATCCAGGGAAGGTGCTGGATGTGTTGCCTATGCTCCTGTCTGACTTGTATTAAAGTTTCTGTGCTAAACATTAATGTCTACCCAGATTGAGAAAGGAATCTCATTGTGAAAGCTACCTATCCAGGCAGGCTCTGCTGATGACTATAGGTCATTCCATGGTTGCCAATGCAATAGGCTGATATCTTTTAAACATTTCACTAGGAGGGCCACACGAACACCTTAAAAGTCAACAGAAGTTCAGGGAACATAATTCATATAACTTAATTTATGTACCCACTGACATTTAGTATATTAGAACCTAAACAGAGAAGATTTTTAAATATATATTCATCTTAAAACAACAATAATAAATATGCAATGTTACTTGAAGCTTGTGTTTAGTAACTGACTTAATAAAATACAGATTCTCACCATTCTGCATGTAATCTGCTATGGCCTCATAAATCATGGAGCTACAGACAATTTAAGCCGGTTAATAGAAGAAAGTAAATTTCATTTTATGTTATCAGGAATAACTTTCATTTATAGAATCACTTAGAAGCATCTACCAATAGAAAGAACAACCACCCTATTCCATCTTTGAATACATACTAATGATACC